>JACBAD010001981.1:0-66896 GCA_014281905.1 Aspergillus hiratsukae
ATTTTCGGGCTTGGGGGGTTGGGGGGGGCAGGGAGCGGATTCTTGTTTTGCATGGGACGGAGGATCGAATGCTTACGTTTCGTCATGGGGAGCTTTTGAAGGAGGAGATTGGCGAGGGGATTACATGGCGGGTTTTTGAAGGGGCCGGGCATATGTTGGGGTGGGAGACGGAGCATGAGGTAAATCGCTCAATACAGGAATTGGTGGATCGGTTTAGTTGAGATTTGATTAGATGTATTGTATATATTCTGTCCCCATACTCTGGAAGCTGAGCCTTACCATCATTCTTAATTCTAGTTCCTACCCGTCGCCAGAGGCCTGAGCAAAACCCCAAAACGGGTATGTTTTTTGCTTCAGAGTCAGAAATTAATGTTGAACATCGGACAATGCATGATGGAGGAGAAAAAGCAAAGAGGTCTGTGCAACCTGCAGAGTCCTTAATAGGAAGCAGACAAAGCGAATCTTCACCTTTTATGATGCATCCGATAAGCATGAGGCAAACAGTACCTTAGGGTCGTGTAACCACTAAGACCCCTGTCAGTCACCTGCCGTCAGCGAATGATGACAGCCTCTGATTATCCTAAGAGGCAGGCATCACCTCACCAGGTCAACTCACAGCACCTTTCATTTAACCTTGTCACTGCCGTCACTTGATAATCTGACATTTTTAGCCGCAAGTGGCATAAAAACTGTGCTTCTTCCAACACCACTCGTTGTCCAGTACCACCCACAATCATATCAAAAATGGCAGAAGTCGCAGATTCCAAGGAACTTCCTCTTCGCAAAGGCGATTACCGTCCCGCAGGACCCGACGACCTACGAGCTCCATGCCCCGTTCTCAACTCGCTCGCAAACCACGGGTTCATCGCACGCAGCGGCCGCAACATCACCGCCGCCGAGTTAAAAGCCGCTCTACGCCACCTGGGCATGGGCATCGATGTCACCGCCATACTCGTCAACGGCGCCTTCCAAGTTCACTCTGACGACCCGAAGCAAGGAGCCCGGCTCGGTCTACGAGATAAAGACCAAGTCAACGAAGACGGCGAACCCGTGCTGAACCTCGACCAGGTCGGCCGACCTCACGCCCTGGAGCACGATGTCTCTGTAACCCGACAGGACCGCGCCCTGGGCGACTACATGCACGTGAACCCAGACCTTCTGGAGCGATTCCTCGCGGCTCCGAAAACAGAGAAGGGTTTCAGCGCGTCTAATTTTGGCAAGTATCGCAAGACTCGGTACGACGAGCAGAAGAGAGATAATCCGGCCTTGGAGTTGGATGGGATCAACCACTTCAGCGGATGCGCCGAGCTGGGAGCCATTCAGTGTATTTTTGGTCGGGGGTTCCCGTATCGTGTGCCGGAGGAGTATATACAAGTGCTGTTTGGCGAGGAGCGTCTACCCATCGAGCAGGGATGGAAGCCGAGACGATTACCGCTGATGTTGCCGGAGCTTGCGCCGGTGATCCTGAGGATTTCGTACTTTGCGTGGCCTTTTTGAGGTCAGTGAGGATTACATTGAGTAATCGGCACGATCGAGGATCCGAGCGATCTGAGTCTACCTACGGTGCATAGTAATGAGTGTCGTTCGATGAGACTTTCGCCTTGCAGTCTGTTCCTGCGAGAGTCCAAGCGCTAATAGATTATTTCCGGGATTTTTGCTTTTTCTGTCAAACATGTCATTTGAATTGGTGCACCCGGCATGACTAGGTGCATCGGACGAGGTCGGTACTTCAGATACAAAACCATTTCCTTCGGTCTGCTGCAAAGTCGCTTGTCATCAGACACTTACCGAAGCTTGCATGCTTTGCTCAAGAGTAGCTCATGCTCGTGCCCAGTTCATGCCAGTAGTAACAGGGCAGTGAGCTATCGGCTAGGGGTACTCGGGAATGACTCGGCTTCCCTGGGCCGCCTGTCAGAAAAGTAGTGACGCGGGCCGCAGCAGAAACAATCTAACGAAGTGGATCCTACAATATGGGAAGGGCATCTATTTGCTCCAATAACGTCGATAAAGAGAGCTGATATTTTATCGCAGGCTCTATCTAGGAGGCAGACTGGAAACGGTTTGTACTCTGTAAAGTGTAACAGTAAATTACAGGTCAAAGCTTAATCTATTTAGAGTGCGTATTTGTGGTACCGAAAACCAAGTGCTTCCCCACCTGAAACCCAAGAAAAATTGCAAAAGACAAAGGAATCTGAACTCCCAGGTCACAAATCAGAGCCAAGGTATTTTAATTTGTATTTGACGTAAGTTACCATCCCTGACATTGTTCTTAGGTGTCTCATCAGCTGTGTAGGAAATCTAACTTCCTACCTCTCTATCAGTTTATCAGTGGCTTGCGTAGTGTTTTCCCTTGTCTACTGTGATGTCTATCAAGTTATTAATGCACGATTGATATTTTCCAGGATGATCAGCGTCATGACACAACCTGCAGAAATTAGTGCGGTGATATATGCACAAATCCTTGTATGGCCATGCCGAGAGCACAGCCGCTGTGACAATACGCATTCCTCCGACATACATGATACTACCAGATGGTCCAGTCCGGCCGGTCGCAGCCACCACAGTGCTGACCCGATGGTCGGCACTGGTCATCCTCGGCCGTTACTGGTAAGTCTGAGCACTGAACAGTTTAGCTGTTTAGCGGTCAGCTAAGGGAACATGGAACAGAATGATGCACCAAGTTTGCTCCGTACTGGTCTTGTTCGAGTCCGGAATCTGGATTGCTTCCGCAGGTCCACAAAATCAACGGACCCCCAGTGAGTGATTAATTAATCGGTCCCGTCGTGATGTTTGAGTTTACTTCGGTCTTATTTTGATAGGCAAAATCTCTCTCACCGTCTTAACCTATTCCTGAACCACCCCGGCCCATCGCAATTTTCTGCTTAGTCTGACGCTTATCCATTGCCATTTCTCTTCGAATCTCCTTTCTCCTTCTCTTCTTCCCAAGTACTCTTTTTCTATCCATCTGAGTATTGAGATAGGTTTTCTTATGCTTTTTCTTGCCTCTGCGGCCACTGCGAATTCTCAATTCTGTTCTGCCTGATTGTCCTGCTCCACAATGTTCTTGGCTTTCATGACAGCTTGTCTTCTCCTGAGCTACTACTTTCCAGTGACTCGAGGCTAACACTGGTTGGTTCTGGGAGTTGTTCTGCACCCATAACTTGCGCGCAGCTTCGGAGATTTGCAGTGACGGAATTCGTGCGGTAGATCTCTCGTGTGGCGGCGGATCAACGGCCTTTAAACTCAAACCCCTCCTCGAAGTACATTACTTCGTTCCTTCGTCCTCAGGAAGACGACTTACTCGACTGCAGAGGTTTCTTCGTGGCCAGGATCGGGTAGTCTCTCTGCGAGACACCCGTTGTCGTCCAGTGCCGGCCACAATGTATACTCCAGTGCTTCGGAGGTTGGCTTCGATGAAGTCCCGCATTCCTCTGATAAGCGGGCTTCATCTCAACTTTATCTCAGTGCATTACATCTACATCATCGCCATGACACTGATCACTTCCATTATTCTTTATCCAGGGAATAATTTTGCCTATATTGACATCCTCTTTTTCTGTTCGGGCGCGGCAACTCAGAGCGGTCTCAACACGGTAGATTTCAACAAGCTAAGAACATACCAGCAGGTGATCCTCTACTTCAGTTCCATGCTCACGACTCCGATTTTCATCCACTCTGTTCTTGTCTTCATCCGGCTGTACTGGTTCGAGAAGCGGTTTCAACACATCGTGCAGGATACTCGAGCGATGCGGAGTACCAGGACGAGAATGCGAACCATGAGCCGAGATAAGGACGCAACTTCGTTGGGAAGGGAGGAAGCTGGTATTGCTCATCGCCCGATTGTTGTGCTGCGCAATAATACACAGGAGTCCAATGAAAGAGGTCGCGAGCCTGCTGCTCGGACCCCCGAGCATGAATTGACTCCAGGCTCGCCTTCCAGAGTTGATAGTGGGGACAGTTCGGAAAATCAAGTGAGCAGTTTAGGACTCGGCTTGGGCAGCCTCCGGTTGCCTGCTCAACTGAGTCCCGAACATCACATTGCTTTCCTGGAGAATCAAAGGAAGAATAAAGGGGCATTGCGCATTCCCAGCCCTCGCGAGTATGACCGCGGTGGCGTCCCCGAGGTCCTTGAGGAAGCAGATGATGAAGGCGCCGGATCCAAGCGGACGCGTAGCAGCACATCTGACGAAGAGAGCTCTCGGAATTCGGAGGAGTCTGATCAAGTGGGACCGCTGGAAGGGCCACACATCACCATCAACGAACCGGACATACAGCAGACGAGGACCAGGAATTCGACGTTCCCCCGTCTGGACACTCGTCCCACTTATCGTGACACAAAAGATCTGAACGATACATCAGCCCTGGAGCGTTCAAAGTCACGACGCCCTACCTTTGGCAATCTTTATCGCTCCTTGACCCAAGAACGGGAGCGTAACACACTTCCGTATCTCAGTTGGAACGCTACTGTTGCACGAAATTCGAACTTTGTCGATTTGACCGAGGAGCAGCGTGATGAGCTGGGAGGCATCGAGTACAGGGCCTTGAAGACTCTGGCCATTGTACTCACTTCTTATTATCTCTTCTTCCACATCCTGGGAATGGTCAGTCTTGTCGGTTGGATTATGACCACTCACTGGGGTCAGGTCGTGACGCAAATCGGACAAGGTCGCCCTTGGTGGGGCATCTTCACCGCGGGATCTGCTTTCAACGACGTTGGCTTCACGCTGACCCCGGACTCCATGACCTCGTTCCAGACAGCTGTATTTCCTCTTCTCCTCATGACTTTTCTTATCATTATTGGCAACACCGGCTTCCCCTGTATGCTCCGATTGATCATCTGGGCTCTGTCGAAAGTTGTCCCACGCGAGAGCGCCGTTTGGGAGGAGCTCAAGTTTCTGTTGGATCACCCGCGGCGATGCTTTACCTTACTCTTTCCGCGAAACGCGACCTGGTGGCTGTTCGCCATCCTCGTGGCGCTCAACGGAATTGACTTGATCTTCTTCATTATCCTAGACCTGAACGACCCGACGGTTACCTCTTTGTCACCGGGCATTCGGGTACTTGACGGCCTATTCCAAGCAGCATCCACACGAACTGCTGGATTTGGTGTGGTGAGCGTAGCGGACCTTCACCCTGCAATTCAGGTCTCCTACATGATTATGATGTATATTTCGGTTTTCCCCATCGCCATTTCCATGCGAAGAACCAATGTCTACGAGGAGAAGAGTCTTGGCATTTATGCGGGCGGGGAGGATGAAGTCAACGAACCACAAACCCCCCCAAGTTACATCGGGTTCCATTTAAGGAGGCAGCTGAGTTTCGACCTGTGGTATGTCTTTCTCGGGCTGTTCATAATTGCCATCGTCGAGGGCGACCGCCTGCAGTCGAAAGAGGACTATTCGTTCCAGATGTGGGCAGTGCTTTTTGAGATTGTCTCCGCCTATGGTACCGTGGGCCTGTCATTCGGATATCCAGGTGTCAACACGTCTTTCAGTGGCCAATTCAGGGTCTTGTCAAAACTCATTATCATTGCAATGCAAATCCGTGGTCGACACCGTGGTCTCCCATACGCCCTTGACCGTGCAATCTTGCTTCCCTCGGAATCTCTTAAGGACAAGGAGGTGCAGGATGCAGAGAGACGAATGCGTCGGCGCGTCTCCAACCTCAGTGCCATGTCTGGGATGGACCGAACTCAATCGCAAGCGCGGACAGAGAATGGTGTCGCAACAGGCGCCGAGGATAAGGACAGGGGTGCAACGCCATGGACAAACGGGGATCATATCATCCGCCGGCAGTCGACTATGCAGTCGCAAAAATCCCAGAGATCCCACCGGTAGGGTCTGTCATTTGAACTATAGACCAGTCCGCTTTAATTATTTGGGTCGCCTGACACCATTCGGATTTCTGGGGCCGTACTGTTTGGTTTGTATATATCGAAATCTTCACACATAAACGGGGGACTTGTTCATTGAGCGTCTGTGTCATTTGGCGAGGACTCGTCATTGTTGTTCCATGTTTTCGATATCCTCACGGCGGGAGATGTCAGTAAATAGATTTTGTTGACCATTTACCTTACATAGGCAAAAGCAACACAGCTGGCTGTTCATTATCAATTATTTCAACTTCACATCTATCTCCGAGAGATCTCAGTTTACACCTTAGCTAGGAGAAAATAGTCCACTACAAGGATCTGCCAGTCTTCTTGAAATTGAGATCGTCCAAGGCTAGCGAAGCATTGTATGAACATACGTAGTCGGTGGACCAACTCCAGGCAGCATTTACTGAAACGGAACCTGGAACTTCTGGAAGGGACTTTACTCAGCTTTCTACCTTCGCTGTAATTTCTGTCTTGACTTTGAAATTGGCTTCAATGAAGCCAATTCTTGACTGAAATTTGCAAATTGCAAGGCATGATGCAAACGGTAAGGTACAGCGCCGCTTTGCAGGAAATTTTCAATGTTGACTGGGCGATTGCTTCCCAGAGCAAGGGCTCGTTGTCTTGGCAGAAGCTTCGCTTCCTTCTTGCCCTTCACTCGCTCCTGCCACTACACAGAATACCTCGTACCTGGTATTGATAAGCAGTCCTTGGACAATTACTTTGTTACTTTCAGGTAGTGACACCTCTTGTTAAGTGAAGACGAGGACGGCTTGCTGTCTTGCAAAAGCAAGAATACACTGATGTATGGATTTTACCTTACTGTCAGGTACCATGCCGGATAGGGAAGCTGTGTCTGTTTTTGGTCTAGCGTCAGGGACCGCACAACAGTACATACATACCTTACATTGCCTTTTCCAGACGGTACGTGTGGTCCACATTCTGACTATGTGTACTCCGTGCTTGGTCGATATTATCTACTCCGTAGATCAAAATGGAAACATGAGAGGATCGAGAGGATCTCCTATAATGACTTAAATGTTGGGCTAAGTGCGCAAGGCTGCTCGACTCGATCGTGATTTCAAGCATTGTGCAATGTCGCACATGTCGTGCTGCTGCACACAGCCATGCATGCCGGTTTCCTAATTTGGATATGATCGGTGGCTGCTTCTCATGTTGTGCATGACGACATCCCTCACTTCTTCGCGGCTTCTTTTGTGACACTCCACCTCTCCATAGCCAACTACATCCAGCATACACTAGCTCAGCGCTGTTCAGATTCAATTACTGGAATTCATCGCCTTCTGACTTTTGTTGGAGTGTATACTCGCAATCAACCCGAGCTTATGGCTGGAAAGCCGTACAGCGGCGCCGCCGACGACTACAGTCGATATGGCGGCGCCTCAACGCAGGTCTCCCATTTCGGAATGGATGAGCTCCAAACGTCAAAGCCTGCTTCATTCGGCGTTCATGATGATGCATCGGAGGCCGCCGCGCAGTGGTGGAATCCTCGCAGGTGGTCGCTGCGCGCGAAGCTCATTGCCGGTGCGGTGATTGTCGTTGCTATTATCGGTGCTATCGTCGGGGCCGTAGAGGGAACGAAAGCCAATCGGTATCCCGACTATTCAAGGCTTGACTACAGATTGTTGGATACGTACGCCGGGCCAACATTCCTGGACAAGTTTAATTATTTCTCGGATAAGGATCCCACGAATGGATTCGTGCAGTAAGTGGTCCCTTCTGTTTTCTGTCTCGCAGAGCTTGGGCTGATTCCGGCAGATATGTGGATAGGATCACAGCTGGGAAGCTGAATCTCACCTATGCTACGGAATCATCTGTCATTCTGAGGGTGGACACATCTACAGAGGCCGCCAGCACTGGCAGACGGTCTGTTCGACTGGAGTCCAAGAATGCGTACGACACTGGTCTTTTCATCTTTGATATCGTCCATACGCCTTATGGCTGCGGGACATGGCCCGCCCTGTGGCTCAGTGATACGTACAATTGGCCACTGAACGGCGAGATTGATGTTGTGGAGGCGAACAACGGAGGCACCGAAGGGAACGCAGTAACCCTGCATACGACTCCTGGTTGTAACATGAAGGCCAAACGGAAGCAGACAGGTCATGCGTTGTACCAGCAGTGTGACAATAGCACACATGGCAATGCGGGCTGTGGTGTCCAAGCTCCACCTGCTTCTTATGGTCCCGAGTTCAATAACAACGGGGGAGGCGTAAGTGTTTCTGTCCAGTCTAGCTTTTGCTCAACATGCTAAGAAGTCAGGTTTATGCTCTGGAGCTCCGCGCTGCTGGCATCCGAGCTTGGTTTTTCCCTCGAGGTTCGATACCAAACGACATTTCAGATAACATACCGGATCCATCAACCTGGGGAACTGCCTTGGCCGACTTTCCCAATACCAACTGCGATATTGCGTCCCATTTCAGCAACCAGAGTATTATTGCCAACATCGATCTATGTGGCCAGCTGGGCGCACAGCCTCAGTTCTACACTCACTTATACAACTGTCCGGGTACTTGTAGCAGTTTTGTTGCGCGCAATCCCGGCAAACTTAGCAAGGCTTACTGGGAGTTTAAGAGTTTCAAGGTCTATCAGGCTCAGTAGTGTGGCGTTTCTGCATTTCTGGCGTTTGACAGGATAGATGGTCATGATGTCTCTATGGCGGTTATGTCCTTTTTCATGAGTAAATGGCGTTCATTCAGGCGTTGGGTAGCCCTTAATTCCCTGTCATGCGAGTCGCGGATTGTATAGATTGTTTTGAAATGGCGTTTGTCTCTATTAGTTTCCTTACAATACCACAACAGATTTTCTACTATTCTCTAAGCTCAATATATTCCCGTAGTCATCTGCCATATATTCAGTCGAAAATCAATTGCGATAGAGGTATGGACATCTGTCTTGGACTGGTCCAGTCGTATCTACCGTAGGCAGATAGCATACAAAGTAATGACTGGAGAATTGCGTAGGATTATATTGATGATTACCAGTCACCTAGGATTGGCTATTGACAGTTTCTCGGCATCATATCTACATCGACGATAGTAAGTAGTGGGATAGATCAGAATCACTAAGGATGGGCCTTGATCTGGAATGAGTATGAAGGTTCCAACTCGTTCTCGACGGGGTAGAGATCCCCTCCTTCAAACTGCATATTCCGGGCATAGTACTCGACGTTGATCTCCTGTTTGGTGATGTCCATGGTGACGAATCCATTAGCCGCAGCCTGGGTGTTGGCGCCCAGCCACTGAGCGTACGGGCCCGGGGCAACACCGTAGTTACAGTCACCGACCTGGGGGTACCCGGCGGCACCGGAGAGGATGAAGTTGGTGTTGTTGTTGTAGAAGTGCGCGAGGCAGTGGTCGTGGCCGTTGAGGACGATGCCGCCGTATTTCTCGACGACGGCGATCAGGGGCGCGAGGTCGGTCTGGTTGGCGGTGGCGGACATGTAGGGGTGGTGGAGCTGGAGGAATTTCCAGTCGGCCTTGGAGGCTTCGAAGGCCTGTTCTAGGAAGGCGACCTGCGTGGCGGTGTCCTCGTGGCAGGCGGCTGTGTACGGGTTCTGGTAGACGGATGTGCTCTCCTGGTACGAGTCGAGGAAGCAGTCTGAGTCGACGACGACGAAGGTCGCGGTCCAGTCGGAGCCGGTTAGGTCGTAGGTGTAGTATGGCAGACCTTCGGTGCCGAAGTACCAGCGGGAGTCATAGAGGGGTGCGATCTTGGTCTCGAAGTCGACGCCGCTCTGGCCCTTGACGACGTCGTGGTTACCCAGGCATTGGTACCAAGTGGCGTTGTCGAAGACGCCGCCTTGATACATGTCCACCCAGGCTTCCTGGAAACGGAGGATGCCGCCGGTGGTGAAGTCGACGCCGCTGTCGTAGAAGTTGTCGCCGACGGAGATGAAGGCACTGCATCCCTTCATCGCACAGACTTGGCCGACGTAGGAGGCGGTTTCAGCTGCTCAGTGTTAGTAAAGTAAACTTTGGCTTTCTAGAACTAGGCTGAAACTTGCTCTGGAGGGCTGTTGCGTTGGCGACGAAGGAACGATCGCCCGCGTCACAGTCGTTCTGGACCTCGCGGGGGATGGTGATGTTTTGAGCGATCAGTTTGGGCATGACCTCGTTACAGAACGACAGGGGAGCGGGATTCCAGCCTGTCCAGCCATAGTCTGTATGATTGTTAGCATGCATTGAATTGATTGTGTTACGGGGGTTATAGGTCATACCGCCGATGACACCAACAGTCATTTTGCTAGGAGCAGAGGTGGCCAGGACGGTTGGGGCCACGCTCGCCAAAGCGAGAGTCATCTTCTTGAAGGTCGCCATGACGATAGACTTGAAGAGATTGAGAAGAGAGTATGAGAGGCGCTGGTCTGTACAATAACTGCGCAGGGGTCGGCTGCGCTTTAAATACCTTTCGTATCACGGAGGAATGAGCAGTTGACGACATCCACGAGGCCCCAGCGGGGAATAGGCGATGATGCTATCGTGGCAATAATAATATTACCCGAAGCTCATACCGTCCAAAATTTGCTGAGATGCTCAGCGCGAATAGGAAGTGTTTTGCACCTGTCGTGCCTGCATGAGTGCATGCACGGTGCGACGGGGAGAAGTTAAGCTTCGACGGACGCAGCCATTGTCAACCCCAGGCAGTCCAATGAGCTTGGCAAAGCTTAGAACGTGATCTCGCAATGTTGTTGCCTGTTGTTGTTTAACAGCATTTTAGTTCAGGAACCGAGGTGCGAGAAGTAGTGCGGGAAGTAGTGCGAAGTAGTGCAGGCTTGGTAAAAGCTTGACCTTTGGAAACTGGAGGGGTGGGGTAATGGGGTAAGAGTGGTGCACTATTGCGCATGAACTTCCACAGTCCAGTGCTTTGAGTGACATACTATCTTACCGGGAGATTTGAGGGAAGGTTAAACGGCTAAAACGGAACATTGGAGATTGATTCGAGTATGCCTTGTTAATGTTGACTTTCCTGTCGGGCCTTTAGAATTGCCAGCTCTGCCAGGTGATATAGGTCGCCCAGAAACCCTTCCACAAGACGGACCTGGGCGATAAATGTGGTTGGCGTCTGTCTCCATACATGCTTCCCAATATGTTCAAGTACTACCCTCATCAACGATAAGTCAGTCTCGCTTCGGTCCTCCAGAGGATTCATGAGGATATTCGAGAAAAGGTGGATGGCAGCTGTGGAGAGCTCCGGTAAGCAAAACCTTGTAAGAGTATTAGTATCGGGACTTCAATCAAACATAGGACTGGTAGCCTACAAGAGAAATTGCCCCTCGCGCTGTGGATCCGATTCCAGAAACTTTCGTAACCCAGACCGACTGGCTCCTACGCTGAGGGCAAGACTCGAGCCCGCCGCGCGGGTGTCTTGGTTCCGAACCCAGGCAGTACACCGGCTGCTCGTCTGATGGATGGCAGCCATGCAGTAGTGGTACTGCATCTCAAAAAGAAAGTCGGCCATGCGATTTTCGCGCTCTATAGATAGGCCCGAGAACGTGGGCACCGAAGACCGCCACTCGTCCAAGGCGATGTCCAGGCTGCGGATGGTAGCTAGGAGATCCGCATCGCTTTGGCGTTGGGCGGAGAAGGAGTATAGGCCATGATAGATCTTCGACTGAACGAGAGACAGGCGAATGAGGGTGAGAAACATAGTGTGGTTGTGTTGATGATCCGCCGTTTGCATTCGAGGAAGCGTTAGCTCGCAATTCGTCACGTCGACAAACGGTTGAAGGCCTGTGCGCAAGCTAAAGATCTTGTCGAGGCTGAAACAGATCCAGAAAAGGTTCCGGACGTGCAGTTTTGCACCTAGAGGGTCACGCTCCATATCCTCGGGGTAGACGTTGCCTTTGAGGTGAAGGACGAAGCGTGTGGCCGTGGACAACATAAGCTCTATACTGAGCATATCTCCAGATGTGGCCTGACAGCAGAGGACCTTTTGTCAAGGTGTTAGCGATGGATCACTATTGAAGAACGCCGTGCAGAGGGGGGGATGATGGTCTTACCAGCATGGTCAGTGCCTGCAACCCGTCCAATGTTACGGACTCGTTGAGCAGCTCTGGTAATAGGTCCTGGGCCTCGCGAGCATATTCATCGGCAGTCACGATTTTGTCAAGATGCGGTTGGCCAGCGAAGAATGAACTTAGGGCCATAAAGGCAAATATACATACCCTGGCGCTGGAGACCCCGGGCGACATGTCTGACAACTCATTTTCGTAGGCCGCTCGGATAGTGTACTCGAAACATGCCCGGTTAATGATAGGCAATATCTGGCCGCAGATTGACTTTTGAAAAGCCTCTATCTGTTCAAGAAGAAGCGATTTATCCGGCAGTGATAATCGTCGGTCGCCCTCGGCGGTACGTTTCTCGGGTAGCCGTGGCCAGGTGATGGGACGCATGGTGCAATATCGGTCTAGAGATCGGTCTTGTCCGGTGCGGGCTCGAATCCATTCTAAGCCGCTTGGAGAGAAGAAAGGCAAGCCGTTGAATGCACAAATATTCCCTAGAGTCTGTCCTGCAAGGCATATATCGGTCCCGAAACCCTGGGGCGCCACAGCCTGGGGACCGCTCTCTGGAAAAAGCCGTTCGGGAAGTGCCCTCCTTTCTTTTGATCCATGCAAAAAAACGATGTTAGAATAGCCAGAAATGGTCAATGTTGGGGTAGACCGTAGAACTTGAGAGTGTTATGTTTAATACAGACATACCCTGTCTCGTAGGTGTACTTGCACGTGAGGAAAGTGAACTGCTCCTGGAAAATCAAGTCAATAAGCATCATGTCGACGTAAGGTAGATAGCTACCAAGTATAACTACAAATGGATATAAGACAACTCGGAGGTTCATACTTATCACTCTGTGTTTGGGGCAAGCGTAAGCGCGAGGAATCCCGGTTGCGCGTGAAGGTACATGGGATGTTATGATGGTAGCACCAGTCACACTGTGGAGTTGCACGGTCACATTTGATCTGAAGGGAAAACGGATACCAGATCCCACCCGTTAGAAGAATGTCTGACATTTTAATTCGTAGTCAAGGGCAGACCTTCTTGCTGCTGCAGGAGTCGCAAGCAAATGTACGGCGTGTACGGCGTGGGCGGTTCGCGCCGCCATTGCCATTCAACTTTTGAACGGGCATCAGACTTGCAGAAGGATTCATATTGTTTCGATCAAGAATGATATGCCTGGGGTATGGCCACTCCGAATCCAGCAGGACAGGTACCCGCAATGGTGCTACCTCTGTCACTCCTCGACCACTGGGAAACAACCGCACCGGAGAAGTGTGTTGTCTTTCTCCTGGACAAGTTCACACAGCGCGAAGAATCAGCCAGGTCCGATTACTCATAGTCATAGATTATTTAGCGCACTTACAGACTGAGGTACCTTCATCGGCTTAGTATACGAATAACCGGCATGAAGAGGACTCGGAATCCGCTTAATCATCGGCTTTTGAGATGGATGATCGACTGACTGGATCCTGGACCTGGCAACGTCCGTATTCCGGAGGATGCAGAAGAGATGGGCAGTTCCAGACGTCGGGAGAAACAAACTCTGGTCCGATTGCCGAACAATCTATGGTTATTCAAAACTTATTGTGGATGGTCACCGACCGAAAATTTACTTCTTTGTATCCTGATTCCTGGACCCTGATTCTCCAGTTGGTGTTCGGATTCGGGGTTACGGGGAAATGCGCTGAGTCAGCGGACTTGTGGCAGTGCCAAGCGTCTTACTACATTTACTAGACCCTCATCGAACAGCTTCGTGTACCCGACTAGACTACCTTACCAGATCAACGGCAAAATGCAGGATCTATCTGTCAATAGTACACTGTTAAACTTCCGGATCCCCTGGATCCATTTGAAACTGCGCCTCTCGGTCCCGGTACTCGATATCCCCGATTTGACCGACGATTGGGCCCGAAATGGATGCAAGACGGAGTATCACCCTCGGGGTGCCGCCTATGTATCAGAGAGATGTCTTCATATTCCTAATTCTCGGAGAGAATGAAGCTTATTCCGTTACACTTATCGGAAGCTACACTTTCCGGGTGAAGGAAGGCTGATTCCCGTGACGATATAATAGTCAACTACACCCCCCACACAGACCTGAAAGTTTGACATTCGACAAGGAATTGAAACATTGATACTGGCAGTGGATCAGTCTTGAGTGAAGCCAGAAACTCTTCGCCAATTTTCCACCTGCATGGTATATCACGGGTCAAGCACGAACACACCATGAGCACCAACAGTCAGGATGAGTCCTTACTTGAGGATCGTGGAGCTCAAGAAGAGAAGACCACTTACGGATCAACGGTCAGATCTCCCATGGACCTCATCAGACCAGATGAGACGGAGAACCTGAGGCGGATTGCCACCCAGCAGTCGGAGAAGTCGCGCAGACAGCATACCACCCCCGCTATCGCAGAGGATGACCCTGTGTTGGATCCGCAGTCGGCGGAATTCAATCTGGAACAGTGGCTCAGAACTCTTGTGACAGACGCCAAAAGGAGAGGCCTTTCACTTCCACAGGCCGGAATTGTCTTCAAACAATTGAAGGTCTCCGGGTCTGGGGCCGCCCTTCAGCTACAGGACACGGTTGGTTCGACCTTGGCGATTCCCTTTCGACTTCCAGAACTGCTTCGCCAGAGGCATTCTCCATCTCGACTGATTCTCAAGTCCTTCAACGGCCTGATGAAGAGTGGCGAGCTTTTGCTGGTGCTTGGGCGTCCAGGCGCAGGTTGCAGCACCTTCCTCAAGACACTCTGCGGCGAGACTCAAGGGCTTGACGTTGATCCGACGAGTGTTCTACATTATAATGGTACCAATGTCCTTCTGGAGCAATCCTTGCTGCAGACTCCTAGTTACTAACGCGGCTTTCAAGGCGTCTCTCAGGCTCGCATGATGAAAGAGTTCAAAGGCGAAATTGTCTATAACCAAGAGGTAATCCGGCAGATTGTACACTCGCGCATGCACTTGGAGCTAACCCCAACTGTTCTTCCTGCAGGTAGATAAGCACTTTCCCCATCTCACTGTGGGCCAAACACTCGAGTTTGCGGCCGCCGCTCGCACTCCCTCACACCGGTTCCGCGATATGTCCCGGGACGAGCATGCCAAGTACGCAGCACAGGTCATCATGGCGGTCTTTGGCCTGAGCCACACATATAACACGAAAGTTGGAAATGACTTTGTTCGTGGAATCTCCGGAGGAGAACGCAAACGAGTCTCAATAGGTATGTTGCAGACTGCATCCACCTCTTTTCCCACAGGCATCCGCTAGTGTGCTGACTTCGAGTGAAGCGGAAATGGCTCTCGCTGCTACGCCTCTCGCAGCTTGGGATAATTCCACTCGTGGACTGGACTCGGCCACCGCTCTCAAGTTCATCGAGTCTCTCCGACTACTGTCCGATCTGGCAGGAACTGCGCATGCCGTGGCAATCTACCAGGCTAGTCAGAATATATATGACCTCTTTGACAATGTCACCGTCCTCTATGAAGGGCGTCAAATCTTCTTCGGGCCAACGTCCATCGCAAAGGGCTTTTTCGAACGGCAAGGCTGGGAGTGCCCTCCTCGACAAACGACGGGCGACTTTCTCACCTCAATCACAAATCCGCAGGAGCGACGCCCCCGCGCTGGTATGGAGAAAGTCGTTCCCCATACACCAGAGGATTTTGAGAAGTACTGGCTTCAGTCGCCAGAGTATCGACGTCTACAGGAGCAGATCGAGGAATATGAGACTCTACATCCCCCGGGCGACGATGAGACAGCTGCCGCTCACTTTCGGAAAAGGAAGCAGGACGTGCAGTCCAAAAACAGCCGGCCAGGATCCCCATACCTAATCAGCGTACCAATGCAGATTAAGCTGAACACGCGACGAGCATACCAACGGTTGTGGAACGACATGTCCTCGACCCTATCAACCGTGATTGGTAACATTGTCATGGCTCTCATTATTGGTTCCGTTTTCTACGGAACCCCCGACACCACAGCAGGCTTGGGATCAAGGGGCGCAACGTTGTTCTTTGCAGTCTTACTGAATGCATTGACAGCAATGTCGGAAATCAACAGTCTGTATGACCAACGCCCAATTGTTGAGAAGCACGTGTCCTACGCATTTTACCATCCTTCAACAGAGGCAATCGCCGGAGTGGTCAGCGACATTCCAGTCAAATTTATCCTTGCTGTGGCCTTTAATATCATCCTATACTTTCTAGCGAACCTTCGCAGGGAGCCGTCACAGTTCTTCATCTACTTCTTGATCACTTTCATCATCATGTTCGTTATGAGCGCAGTTTTCCGGACAATGGCTGCAGTGACAAAAACAGCCTCACAGGCAATGGGTCTGGCTGGTGTGTTGATCCTTGCGCTGATTGTCTACACTGGCTACGTCCTTCCAGTGCCCTCGATGCATCCTTGGTTTGAATGGATCCATTATATCAATCCCATCTACTATGCGTTCGAGATCCTGATTGCGAATGAGTTTCATGGCCGTGATTTCCCATGCGCCAGCTTCGTGCCTGCTTACGCAGACCTCTCTGGTGACAGCTTCTCTTGTTCTGCTCCTGGCTCTGTGGCTGGTCAAACCACTGTTAGTGGCGACCTCTTTATCCTCTACAATTACAAGTATAGCTACGATCACGTTTGGCGAAATTTCGGAATCCTGATTGCCTTTCTCATTGGCTTTATGACCATCTACTTTGTGGCATCAGAGCTAAATTCGTCCACCACCAGTACCGCTGAGGCATTGGTCTTCCGGCGCAATCATGAACCCGAGCACATGCGTGGAGAAAAGGTCAAATCCACTACCGATGAAGAGAAAGGCATCGAGATGGGTTCTGTTAAACCTGCGCATGAGACAACCACAGGTGAACTGACTCTGCCACCGCAACAAGATATTTTCACCTGGCGTGATGTTTGCTATGATATCGAGATCAAAGGGGAACCACGGCGCCTTCTTGATCATGTTTCCGGTTGGGTTAAACCTGGCACTCTAACCGCATTGATGGGTGTAAGCGGAGCAGGTAAAACTACCCTGCTTGATGTCCTGGCGCACCGAACCAGTATGGGTGTCATCACCGGGGATATGTTTGTCAATGGGAAACCCTTGGACACCAGCTTCCAGAGAAAGACGGGATACGTCCAACAGCAAGATCTTCATCTTGAAACTGCTACTGTGCGGGAATCATTGCGTTTCAGTGCCCTTCTGCGTCAACCACCCACGGTCTCCATTCAGGATAAATATGACTATGTCGAAGACGTGATTCGCATGCTGAGAATGGAGGAATTCGCCGAGGCCATTGTTGGAGTTCCAGGTGAAGGATTGAACGTCGAACAACGCAAGCTACTGACCATCGGCGTGGAACTTGCTGCAAAACCCAAGCTGCTTCTTTTCCTCGACGAGCCGACAAGGTAAGCGAACGATCGCATATTCTGCTGTAATGGGTTGTCTGAGCTAATATTCGAATAGTGGCCTGGATTCGCAGAGTTCATGGGCTATTTGCTCATTCCTGCGTAGGTTGGCTGATAGCGGGCAAGCCATTCTCTGTACCATCCACCAGCCAAGCGCCATTCTCTTCCAGGAATTCGATCAGCTACTGTTCCTTGCAAAAGGTGGCAAGACTGTTTATTTTGGTCCTGTGGGGGACAACTCTCGCACCCTACTCGACTACTTTGAATCAAACGGGGGACGGAAATGCGGCGAACTGGAGAACCCTGCGGAGTACATGATCGAAGTCGTTAACGCCAGGACCAACGACAAAGGACAGGATTGGTTTGATGTTTGGAATCAGAGTCCCGAGAGCCGGGCGGTCCAGGAGGAGATTGACCGCATCCACGAAGAAAGGAAATCCGCCCACGAAGAGGACGATGACCAGGCGCACACCGAATTCGCGATGCCTTTCTGGTTTCAGTTGTACGTCGTTTCGCGCCGTGTCTTCCAGCAGTACTGGCGAATGCCGGAATATATCGGCTCCAAATGGGGTTTGGCCACCATGGCTGGCTTGTTCATCGGCTTCTCCTTCTTCGATGCCAAATCATCGCTAGCGGGCATGCAGACAGTTCTTTACTCCTTATTCATGGTTTGCTCTATCTTTGCATCTCTTGTTCAGCAGGTAAGACTTCCGCAACCCCAAGCCAATGCAATTCGGATATCATGATATTAACTGCATTTTCTAGATCATGCCCCTATTTGTCACGCAACGATCATTATACGAAGTGCGCGAACGTCCCAGCAAGGCGTACTCATGGAAGGCATTCTTGATTGCCAATATCGTGGTGGAGCTCCCATATCAGATCGTCATGGGGATCCTCACCTTTGCCTGCTACTATTATCCCGTCGTGGGCGCTGATCAATCATCTGAGCGGCAGGGACTGGTTCTGCTTTACTGCATCCAATTCTACGTCTACGCCAGCACATTCGCCCACATGGTGATCGCAGCAATCCCAGACACAGAGACAGCCAGCCCCGTCGTGGTTCTCCTGTTCTCAATGGCGCTGACTTTCTGCGGTGTAATGCAAGCCCCATCCGCCCTACCGGGTTTCTGGATCTTCATGTATCGCGTCTCGCCCTTTACATACTGGGTCGGAGGCATGGCGTCCACGCAGCTCCACGACAGGAATGTCGTCTGCTCACCCGCAGAACTCTCCGTCTTCAACCCGCCCGCAAACCAAACCTGCTTCCAGTACATGGCAGAATATATGAAAATTGCCGGAGGCCAACTCCAGAACCCCGATGCCACCTCCGACTGCAGATACTGCTCCTTGACCGTTGCAGACCAGTATCTTGCAGGGAGCGATATCGAATGGTCAGAACGCTGGCGGAATTTCGGGATTATCTGGGCTTATGTCGTGTTCAATATCTTCATGGCGACGCTCTTGTACTATCTTTTCCGGGTCAGGAAGTGGGATCTTGCTAGTATTAAGGGGCGGTTTGGAAGGAAGTGACCAGACTACCTGAACCTGGCTTTCTGTCTCGTCTGTCATTTGGACGTTTTCTTTCTTTGCTACGGTATTCCTGGTCGCGTTTATCATTCTGACTTTTGTACTAATTATATTCGGCGACGCGCCATAATACTTGCAAGATAGACTTTAGCTTTTCTTCTAATTAATAGTCTTTATCTTTTCTCTAATGGACAAGTAGTGACTCTATGATCTTAAATAAGCTCCGTGGAACTATCTCTCCCAGGCTTGGTGGGAGACACCAATGCGGTACGCTAATAGAAGTGACATCAATTGCATTCATTGAGTACTCCTACAGGGTATCAGATGTACAGTACATCAAAATCAGCGTAGATATTCAAAATACAAACCCAGAAAACCTTGGATGGTAAGCCAAACCCCCGAAATCCAGCCGCATCCAACGCCAGAGTGCTATTACGCATCGACAGTGCAAGCAATACTGTATCGTTATCGTTAGATGATGCTATGCTATAGGTTCCGTAGCAAGCTGCCTTCGGCGAAGGGGTTGGCTGGCGTTAGATCCAGCATTGGCTTCGAGGCGTTGCGATCGCCGGTGGCCACGCCGTGGCCGACTGGGACGCTGCTTTGCGCTGTAGCCAGCTGTGCGGTGCGCGCGAGGAGGCTGTTAGCGAGGAATGGGCCTTCGGATGGCTGCGCGTTGTCCACGGGGGTGACTGGGGAGGTAGGGGCGGTGTGGTGGTGTCGCTGGTTGCTGGCGCTACGAAGGGTGTTGGAGCGCTTGCGGGTCTGCGTTTCTGCGGTTGACGCGGGTTCCAATGGCACGGGTGCACGTCTCCAGGTTGTCGATGGCGGGGCGGCAATGCCTCCTATGGGCTCGGGCCCCGTGACTGCGTCAATCAATGGGAGGCCAGGTTCGACGGCGATGCCTCTTCCCTTGCGAGCGTGTTGTGGAGGTTCTTGGTAAGCTGGAGTCAGGTCGACCAGCGGTTTGCTTCTGTTCACGGAAAGAGACCGATTGACAGAACCCATGTCCGGAGCATGCGCCGAGGTCATCGTGTTCGAACGACTGGGAGGCTGGCTGCCGGGTCCGCGACGCGTGCTCATATTTCCGACCAGTCCATGAGCAATGAACGGCTCTTCGTTGGCCCTCTTTTCCTTCTCTTCTCGTTCCTTCATAGCCTGTTGACGTTGCGTATATGTGCGACCCAGAAGCCCTGACGTAGAGAATGGGGAGCCGTCGGTGGGCTGCATTGCTGAGCCCGACGAGTCAGACTCCGCCAGGGATTTCGGGAAAGACGATGGTGGCGGTCCACGTTCGCGCGAGCGTCTCTTCCGTGAGAAGAGATCTTTGCTCTTGCTTGATTTGAGCTGTTCCTCGAGCGGAGAATGCTGTAATGATGCTCGCTCTTGCTCCGCACCCGAATCCAGATCCACCAGGGGCTTGAACTGAGGTGGCTGACTCGACTTGGAATGAGAAGAGCCGAGTCTCCGCTGGTGGAGGCTGTTAACCTCCTCGTCATCTTCACTCTGGCCCGCGCCCCGTTTATGAACGAGATACCAGCTGCGCCATGCCTGGACTGCTTGATGCCACTGATCGGCCACTGCTCTGTCATTGGTAGAGAAGAAATGGACAAAGTTCTCTGTCGAGAGGAACATGCTCGACTTTTGCTGACTCTTTATTGCCTGACAGATCTTCTTTGGTGGCTGAACGTTCTTTCTCAGAAATTGCGGAGTGGGAGAGTAGATATCAAAATCTGAAAGATGACAGGCATTCGTTTGGTCCTGGCCATGTTCCTTCTTAGAAACAGTAACCTGCCCGTCCGAACGGAGGGTGACAAAGCGCTTGTCCCACTTACGGGGCCGTCGTGAGTAGTAAATGTGCACTGTTACATCCGCGGGCGGTGCGCTGGGTACATTCTGCGCTTCAAGCAAACGCAGGGACTCGATGCTTGCTGCAGGAACAATAATCAATGCGTTCTCTCCATCATACGCCCACGAATTTATGATATCCCTCACGCACTCGTATCTGCGCAAGGGCCGCTCCAACCCCAGCTGGTTGAACGATTCCATCATAATGAATGTGAGGGGATCGATCTCACTTGTCAGACACTGCGAGGCAGTAACTAGCAGATCTTGAACCCGTGTCGACGGCATGACGGACATCTTGGCCGACATCCTCCCATATTGGACCAGAACGCTGCGCTTCCCTGAATTCACCGCGGACACAGGCGCATCAACCCCAGTAAAGTGATTTCCTGTAGGAGGCTCGGAGGATTTGACGGTCGACGACTCGGTGCTCGACTCGTCCTTGGGCATCGCAAGCTTCATTTTCTCCTTGAAAGATCGACGCTTCGGCTCAGGGGCTTCCTCCGACCTGTGATGCCGCCGGGACCCTTCCTGCACATCGTCGTGCTTGCGCCGGCCGTCTGCGGCTCGGGAAGTCACTCTCCGATGATCCGAGACAGCTGGCGCGGGCTTTGTAGTGTCCCCTGTTAAACGAGCCATCGCCTCCTGCCTGTGTCTCTCGCGCTCGGCTTCCGAGTCCTCGTTAGCCCCGGCGTCATTGGCGACCGGGTTCTTCGTGGTTTTCGCAGGCTCCGTCATGCTCTGAGCCATCGCCGGTACGTGCACTGCGGCCGTTGCAGCGGTATGATCCTCGGGAACGGATAGCGGGTTGTGGCCGTTCAATTGCGTTTTATGCGTCGGAAGGGCTGGGACCGCCGGCCGCGCGGTCATGGCAGGGGCTGTTGGAGCGCGTTGGCGTCTGTATCGGGACATGCTTCGGCTGATTGCAGGATTCGTTTCAATCGTAGATGTCGTCTCATGGTGGGATCCAGTCGCAGGGGCGCTGGGGGCGCTGGGGGCAGAGGGAATCGAGGTATCGACCTGCTTGGGCTGCTTCTGCGTGGCTGCTCTTCGCACGGATCGATAGCGGGAGAATTTCATTGATCCCTGGTCGTGGCCAGCCTCCATGCTGGTGGTCTGTGTTTCCATCGCCATGGCGATGGGCTCTCTTCAAGGCACCTTTCTTACACGAATCCTCTCGTAGGTACTGATCGCATCGTTTTGCATCGACGCGCTTGTAATTCGAGCATGCGACCAAGTAGCGGGACAGTCAGTCTCCTCGATGGGCAGGCTCAGAACCGTGTTGGGTCTCAATGGTATCAGAGCGCTGAAAGGCCGTAAGTTGAGTACCAAAGCCACACGAAAGTAAGGACAATAGTATCGACTTGGTTGGGAAGATGTAGCAGGGAGGAAGCGAGGGAAGGAAAAATGGGAAATGAGACGAGGGGGGAAATGAGGTACAGCTGAAAATGGGGCCGGCACAACAAACCCCTTGGATGCTGTAGAGACGTTTCACAACTGCTCATTCACTGATCCTATCAACGCAAGTCCTGAGGCCTTGAAATAGACCAAGGAGGCTTGAATCGAATCGAATCAGTGCGACAATAATATTTTCATCACCATCTAGACTACGGAGTAGAGCACAAGACTCCGACACCCGAAATTATTATTGCGGAGATAGGCGACAACCATCTAGACGAGCGGAGAATGATTAATCTTAGTTGGTGACGGTTCGAGTGGGGAGCGCGAAATTGCACTTTAATTACGGATACTGTGGTCAGTCGCTCGGCTTCAGTTCACTTTCAATGACGGCACAGAGAGAATGCTATAGAAGGATACTGCATTGTTCTGAAGTCTAGTCTACCTTATCTACGCAGTATAAACCTAGTATCGATCAGTTGAACTAGACTACTCATCGGTGATCGTCGTGGTACCTGACTCGCAATATGGCATGGGAGGATGTGATGCGGATCGACATACCCACAATACAATCGGGTGATTGACATGATGACTGATGCAAATCATGCTATTCCAGTTCGCTGAATAGTAATCCGATTGAATCTATTCCTGAATTCAATTTCAGAGGTTGGTTCGAGTCTCGAGCTGTTCATTCGACTCCATGTCGTACAGCCCCTGGTTCCTGCATCAGTCATTCTGCCCCTGCTTCCGACGTTGCATAGGACGGAAGATCTACTGTGCCTTGCAAGGATGTCCATCATTACTTCGTTACAATATAGTATTTATTTTCTAGCAAGAATGCTTTTAATCATCTCATATCAATCATGGCGTTGCCTCACGTCTCCTGGTCCTCGAGAGAAAGACAGACTCAGACAGTTCACGTCAAATCTATCATTTCCTGTATGCTCCCAGATGCTTCCGCCTATTTCCGAGTCAGTTCCAGCCATGGTCTGGGGCCACATACAGCAGGTACTTACCACCATGCGACAAAGTCAGTGGTCTGAACATCAATGCTCAAATCCTTTAGCACCTTGGTTGAGAGATGAGTATCATAAGGCCTCTGTACAGGTGCGTTTGGATCATTCCCTTGCTTGTTCCTGATCATCCCTACCAGGGAAAGACCAAGTACCTCCGCGAGTTTCTCGCAAATTTCGTACTTGGTCATCCGATCTTCAGACGAGAAATGTAGAATCTTGGGGAGTTCATGGATCCGTGACCGTTCTTTGAGATATTTGATGACAATGTCACGGCACACGCGAGCTACATCCTCGGTGTTTGTCGGATAGCGCTGCGCCCAGTCGTCCATCTTCACACCCGCGTTCTCATCCTGAGCCTTCCAGACCGCATCGATCAGAGTATTCACCGCGCTCTCCGAGTTACTCTGAGCAGTACCATACAGCAATGGCACACGGAGAACAACCCCTAACCCGGTCTCCTTCGTGGCTTCTAGCACCGCAATTTCGCCGTCCCGCTTAAGCTGACCGTAGTAGTTCGGCGGGGCGGGCTCTGCATCGGGCTCGTAAGGAGCCTCTCCCTCCTTCCCGGAGAAGACATAATCGGTTGAGATGTAGATCAGCAACGCTTTTCGAGAATTGGTCTCTTCTGCAAGGGTACGGGTGGCATCGACATTGACCCGACGAGCTTGCTCGGGGTTCTTATCACACAGGTCCGGCGACCGGTTCGCAGCGCCTAGAGCAGAGTGTCAGTGTCAATTGCAGAGCATTGAGTGTACTCCAGTATCATCGCATACAATGGATAACAATCTGAGGTCTATTTTGCAACATCAGTCCTCAGCTCAAGAATGAATACATCGGAGCATTGCCAATAAAAAGAACATCAATGATAACGCAAGGGCACCGACTTTGCTTCGTCCAACAATCTCTTGATATCCTCCGGTTTCTCCAGATCTGCCCTGAGAATCGTGGGCGGGGTAGCTCTCGAGTAGCCTTGACCGACAACGAAGCAGCCAGAATGCTTGAATGTATTGAAAACCTGACGGCCCAGCAAGCCGGTAGCTCCAGTAATCAAGACAGTAGTCGACATTTTGTTGCGCTCTTGTTCGGTCGATTGCGAGATTCAAATTGGTGCTACAGGCTTATTGAAATAGCAGTTCCAGAGCTGCCCCTCTGTGCCTATCCACATGACGTAACGACCATCATAATGTCCTGTTCCAGAAGACGCGGAGAAAGATCAACCAGAAACAATGACGAATTGCTCTTCAAGTTGAAGATAGAGTTACATGATCTATGTGAAAAATAGGAAAGATTCTGCATATCAAGAAGCACCTGGTTGTTCTATTGCAATCACAAGCATTGACAAGCAATTCGTCTCAAGCTCATGCTTTGGGATGGTCCAATCGTATAGGATTCAAATCGGTCAGCTCTTTAGCAAGATAGCTTGACCTCAACCTTGACAGCTGAGAAAATATTGCTCCTGCCGCTGGTTTATAAGAAAAGATCCCTGCTCTACGGTGTCTATATCCGCTAGAGATTGCCTAAGACGCTTGGTAGTGCCTGGCCGTAAACCGCATACGAGGAGTACCAGGGAGGTATCTCGCAATCACCATGCCAAGTTGATGACAGCCTGGTATCGATTGCCTGTATGGGTGCTCGTGGGCTCATTTCGACTCTTGACTTTTGAGCCCTTGAGAAAAGATGAAAAACCTGTAACGATGTGTGTTGTGAGTTCATGCGTCAGGGCGGATAAATCTCCGATCTCACCGCCTTCGGCATGATGTAGGCAGGACGCCAACCATGAGCATTTTGGATAGCCAGTGTTCGCCGACTTGGCAACTGTTCCAATCTCCCATTGTCGGTCCCTGAGACAATGTCGAGTGCCAGAAATCTTTCGGCTGCCCTCCGACGGGCTCGTGTACCCAAGCCTCGCTGTTGGGTGCGCCCCGTCATCGCCAACAGTCCTTCTGTGGCGGCCGCAAGATCTTTCAGTGTCAGCTCCGTTGTCGGAGGCAGTGCGACAAGAGAAATCAAGTACACCACCAATGCCTATCCCGAACTCAAGCGCAATCCCAATTTCGCCGAGATCTCGGAACAGGATGTGAAGTACTTCAAGGAGCTGCTTGGCGCTCAATCGGCTGTCATTGATGGAGTGACAACAGACGCTACGGACGATATCGAACCGTTCAATGCCGACTGGATGCGCAAATACCGCGGCCACACGAAGCTAGTTCTCAAGCCACAGAACAAGGAAGAGGTCAGCCAGATCTTGAAATACTGCAATGAGAAGAAGCTGGCTGTTGTTCCGCAGGGAGGTAATACCGGATTGGTGGGAGGTTCCGTGCCTGTGTTCGACGAGATCGTCATCAATACTTCACGCATGAACAAGATCCGCTCTTTCGACGAGGCCTCTGGTGTGCTTGTTGTCGATGCGGGTGTCATCCTCGAGGTAGCCGATCAGTACCTCGCGGAACGCGACCACTTGTTCCCCTTGGATTTGGGCGCAAAGGGTTCGTGCCACGTTGGAGGAAACGTCGCGACCAACGCGGGAGGACTCCGTCTGCTGCGTTACGGCAGTCTTCACGGCAACGTGCTTGGACTTGAAGCTGTCCTGGCGGATGGTACTATCGTCGACTCCCTCTCCACCTTGAGAAAGAACAACACAGGCTACGATCTGAAGCAGTTGTTCATCGGCTCTGAAGGTACTATCGGCATCATCACCGGTGTCGCCATCTTGTGCCCTCCTCGGGCCAAGGCGGTCAATGTGGCCTACTTCGGTCTCGAAAGCTATGACCAGGTTCGCCAGGCTTTCAAGGAGGCCAAGAGTCACCTTTCCGAGATCCTGTCCGCCTTTGAGTTGATGGACGGACGCACCCAGAGGCTCGTCCACGAGGCGACTGGCTCAAAGTACCCGCTGGAAGGGGAGTACCCTTTCTACTGCCTAGTCGAAACCAGTGGCTCCAATGCAGAGCATGACATGGAGAAGCTGGAAGGCTTCTTGGAGCATATCATGGGTGAGGGAATCGTCGCTGACGGTGTTCTGGCCCAAGACGAGACACAATTTCAGTCTATCTGGCGTTGGCGAGAAGGCATTACGGAAGCTCTGAGCCACCTGGGTGGCACTTACAAGTATGATGTCTCTATTCCCTTGCCTGAGTTGTACCAGCTTGTGGAAGACTGCCGTGAGCGCCTGACAAAGATGGGATTCGTTGGGGATGATGACTCGTTCCCGGTCCGAGCCGTCGTTGGATATGGTCATATGGGTGACTCGAACCTGCACTTGAACATTTCTGTCAGGCAGTACAACAAGGAGGTCGAGAAGGCCATTGAGCCTTGGGTGTATGAGTGGATCCAGAAGCGCAACGGCAGCATCAGCGCTGAGCATGGATTGGGTCTTGCCAAGAAGGAGTTCATCGGATACAGCCAGAATGATACCATGCTCAAGTTGATGAAGCAGCTGAAGGCCTTGTACGATCCGGTAAGTCTAGCTCATCTCAACACGTCTTGCGGAGTTGCTAATAATCTTCTAGAATGGAATCATGAACCCATACAAATACATTTAGGCATCAAGCGCTTGCATGGCGTTATAGCGGGTAAGAACTATTGAAAGTTTAGATAGGTTTTCAGTACCCTCAATCACGTCGGATACCATGTCTTCTAGAAAATCAAAGATCTGTCCTTCTAGAATATCAAGGACTCGAGAACTTCATGAACTATCACCGTAGATCTTTGTACCTTACAGCCTTAAGGTAGGTACATAAGGTACCTACCCCTCAGGTACCAGTGGGGAACTTCCGTAAGCGGGCAAGCTCCACTTTGCTGCCTTAGGCGGCTGAGCACCGTGGTTGCCCAGCACTACGGTCCCGCTACCGCCTGTTGTTAGTGCATAGATAGATACAGTACTTGCTTCCCCTTCTATTCAGCCCTTTTTCTGGTCCCTGGGGTTGAGTGAGCTCGACTTGTCCAGATCAGCCATCCTATCTTGCCAGGTTGCCAGGGCAGGAATTGCTGGTTGGGGCTGTACGAGTTGCGCCTTGTTTGTCCGGTCTTTGTTGTATTTTGCGTACCAGCCTCGGATCCGGCCCCCCTGAGCTACGACTCGGGTAGCAGGTAGCAGCTCGCGCAACCATGGAGGGAGATATGGCCAGTCGGTATCAGATGATGGAGGAGCTGGGAAGTAAGTGGTCTCCACGCGCCAAAAATTAATACAATTGGCATTTTACTGACGAGGAAATTCGGGTTGGCAGGTGGGAGTTTTGGAACTGTGTACAAAGCTATCGAAAAATCTACCGGAGAGATTGTTGCAATTAAACATGTACGTCCTCACAGTTTATGATTTGTTGTCGCTTCTCAATTGACCGTCTGGAAATGAAACTAGATCGATCTCGAATCGAGCGAAGATGATATTCAAGAAATACAGCAGGAAATCTCCGTCCTGGCCACATGCGCAAGCCCCTACGTGACGCAGTACAAGGCGAGTTTTCTTCGGGGACACAAGCTCTGGATTGTCATGGAATACTTGGGCGGAGGATCTTGTCTCGACTTGGTAGATATCAATTGGTCAACTGCGTCAGCGGAACTTGTGATCGCTAACTATTACCTAGCTGAAACCCGGTGTCTTCAGCGAAGCGCATGTTGCTATTATCTGCCAACAGCTGCTACAAGGGATGGAATACCTACACAGTGAAGGCAAAATTCACCGCGACATCAAAGCTGCCAATGTGCTTCTCTCCCACACAGGAAAGGTCAAGTTGGCCGACTTTGGGGTTGCGGCGCAGCTTACCAACATCAAATCGCAACGCAATACCTTTGTCGGAACCCCGTTCTGGATGGCTCCTGAAGTAATTCAACAGGCTGGATACGATTATAAAGCGGATATTTGGTCACTTGGGATTACCGCGATCGAGATGATCAACGGAGAGCCGCCCCATGCGAGTACGCACCCGATGAAGGTTCTCTTCCTAATTCCAAAGGAGCCGGCCCCCCGATTAGAAGGAAACGAATATAGTAGCGCTTTCAAGGACTTTATAGCGCAATGCTTGACTAAGGACCCGGAGCGGAGACCCAGCGCGAAGGAGCTTTTGAGACATAAATTCATTCGCAATGCAGGGAAGACCGAGGCGTTGCAGGAACTCATCCAACGGAAGCAGGATTGGGATGCCGGCAAAGGCGTGAGGCAGAACGTCAAATACTATGCGGAGTCACTGTGAGTTCTCACCACGGGTTTTGAATCGTCACATCCGCTAATCATACCACGCAGTAATACTATCACGCGGCTGGATGACGACGACGGATGGGTCTTCGACACTGTCAAGGCACCTCCCACGTCGATACCAGAGGATTCGCACGACCTAGCATCTGATCGAGATACACGAGACCGTTTGTACGACGAAGCCTCGGAGTTGATGGACAATCTGCACATGTCCAGTCCGCCTGTCCCGCCGAAGCATGCCTCGAACTCGACCGTGCGGCGAACTCCAGCGGCTGACCGGAGCCCCTCTGTGCGACGGGCAAAGCGACGATCAAGTGGCGTGAAGCAGCCCCTGGGCGTCGACTTGACTTTTGGCAACAGCCCGTCAACAGTTCGCCAGTTCCGTCGGGTGTCTGATAAGATGGATAAGATCGCGGCCGACCCCTCATACACAAACCAGTACCAAATCGCTGTTGATGAGAACGCAAGTCCCAAGACACTATATTCGGATTCGAACAGCAAGGAGGCTCAGCTAGGGCGTCGAGCTTATAGCAAGGCTGTCGGCCTTGCTTGTCAGGAGGTCCTTGGCACTACTGCAGACCAGGAAAAAAGGGAAGCCATTTCGAGACTGGCAGAGGCCTGGAGCGACCTGGAGATGGTCGACCCCGAGGGCCTATACCATATTCTCAAATCTATGAATGAGAAACTTCAGAGGTCAGTGGTTGCAGGTTCGGTTGTCCGTCACTAGCGTAACACTGACTGACTTGCGTCTCCTTCCAGTGATTCGAAACTCGCAAGTCTCGTCCCACAAGCTCCACAAGGGCCGCAACCCGAATCCCCACAGAGACCACGCCTCATTTTAGCACAAAATAATCCACATCTGAAGAGCCACCGTCGCCGTCAGTCTTCAGCAATGCCGGACCCAAACTGGCAGCCGGTGCAGCTGTCTAACCTTCCCGGTCAGCAGGTGCCGGGAATGGAGCACACCAAGCAATTGTCGGATGTTCTTTACCAGCGTTGGTCCGACGGCCTTCGTAATCGCTGGCCTGGAATCTAATTTCATCTACTCTTTGGCTGACCTTGCTGGAGAACTTTTCTTTCGCTGTATAAAAGGTTCTGGGGCGTCACAGGCTTCGATATATGATGATCTTTTCTCTCCGGGTTGCTGGACTTTTTCGCTTTCTTTGGCATACAACTTTTGCTCTCAATGTCTCACTAGGGCGTTCGTTTCTTCATTTGGTGTGTTCATTCTCTGATGGGTTGAACTGCTGGTCAATGATACCCACTTCGAGAGTGGTCTGGGTCGATTGCTGCGATAGGAGATCTAGAATATCTGCCTGCGGACTTGACTTCTACCCAGCTGCTGACCTTGCTCTCTTCTTCTTTTGGTTTGCATAAGGATCGGTTCGGTGTTTCCATTTTTGCCTACTTTCTGGTGAATCTTTCAATTGTTTGTGTGTGACTATCGGAATTCCCTTTCCAGCATTGTTTGTGTGATTACCTCTACTTCTGTTTCATCATAGACCCGGGTCCTTTGAGTGTCCTGTGTTGCAGCATTTCGCTTCTGTTCTCTGTGATATATGTGTTCTTGGTCATTAAATGTAGCTACTGTGATTCATTCCTGTATTTTGTGTTTATCGAGGCGTGGATTTGGTGACTCTTCTGAGAAAATAATAATAATCTGATGTATTCATCATTCTGCTCAGTCACTTCTTCATAGTATGTCTGCAGTCTTCTAAACTCTTGAATTCCCTCTCAGCGAGAGGGTTCTCGGTGCATACCGTGCATAGAGCAGTATTCCTCAAGATCAAGCCGCAATGAGGCTTCCTGAAGAATCATTTTGTATTGTTGTGAGACTTGATTACGACTGACTTAATTAAACATGGGAAACTACCAATTGGAGCCACCAGACTCGAGGTGATCGTGCCCCTGAATGGATGAAACGCGGCCGTCAGCTGGAGGCGGAAAGGATGCGCATTGGGAGACCCGCCGCTTGCTTTGACGTCCTCCTGAGTCGTCACTCGTCAGGCTAAAGACTAGACTACGGGGAATTCTGGGCCAGGCGGTCTGTTGGTTTTCGTCAATTAGACTGTTAAATTAAGGTGGAGTGGCTTTGTTTAGATAGGGGAGACAAGACTGTTCTCATTTCTCTCCAGTGATGCTGTATGGCCAGACCTCTCTGCATAATTTCTCCGAGTCTTTCTTCTTTCTCCCCTTTCGTCGCTTCATCTTTGCTTCCTTCTTCATCAGTGCATCGCTATCATTTGGCTGGCCAATCTCACGCTCATTTTGTCATGATCGATTCACTTTCTTAAGCACAATCGTTACGTTTTACGCTTCATTCTGCCCCGAAGATGGGGAGTTCCCCGGGAACGGGCGATGCGGAACCTGCGCCGGAAGCGTCCCAAACAATGTCGCCGTCGTTCCAAAGTCAGCCAGCTGCCAGTGCGGAGGCTTTACCTGTGGTACAACGTCGTCCAGAAATTCAGCAGAAGCGATCGTCTATTCCCCCCAGACCGAACGGTGCAGCTAGACACGCAAAACGGCTAACCCTCAACTTTCCTATCAACGTTGTTCCGGGTCTTGAATCCGATCCAAGCGTCACTTCCCCTGAATCTATGACACCTGTCACATACTCGTCGACTCGTCCATCTCCTCTGCCTGCCGCCGGAACTCCGGTCGCGTTCGATGATCAGGATGATGGCTCTAGCCTTCTGACGGCCATTGCGTCACAGGAACGGAAGGTGTTGGAACTCCGCGAGGAGCTTCAGCGGGCGGAGGCGGAGCTGGATACTTTGAAGAAACAATGGGCGTCCTCGGAGAAGACGAAGAAACGCACGGAGATCAACCACCGAGCTGAGCCGTTGCTCCCTCTGCGGTCTCCTGACCTCGCGACCCACGACGAATCGAGCCAGCATGGTAGAGAACGCAGTGCAGGCACAGGGGATGGCTCTTCGGCCGTGCAAGCTCGAGTCAGCCGCGATCTCGACCGGCGCCAAAGCCTGCGGGCGACTGTAAATGGCGGCGCCGCGATATCTGCGAATGGACGGCGTGTGTTCCAGGGGTCTCACACGCGGGCGTTGTCGCTGCTCTCGCCCGTTAATGGTCCAGGTGTCAATCAGCAGTTTGGTGCTGAGGCGGACGGCAACCGTGCGACCAGGACGCCGCGGTCGGCGACCTTGCCTTCTGTTGAACGCGCTGCAACAACGGAGATCGGCGAACGACCTACAGAGGATATGATATCTCAGTGGCGGAGAACCATGCCGCCCCCGTCGCGGGAGGCACTGGTGCGTACCGGCAAGCAGATGGCTTCAGATCTGAAAGAAGGCTTGTGGACGTTCCTGGAGGACATTCGACAGGCTACCGTGGGCGAAGAGGGAATCAATGCAACTCAGTCGAGAGGAGTGCCCCCCGCGTCCCGAAGCAGAGACCGGTTGTCGGTGCATGGAGGCAAATCATCGCGGTCACCGTCGTCCTCACGGGGCAAGGCGGCAAAGACACAATTATCTGGTAAAGACACTGAATCGGCGGACATAGATGTGTCGTTCTGGAGTGAATTCGGCATTGATACACCTGGGCAGAAGTCCACGAAAGCTCGCGGAGCCTCAAATACCCCACGCGGGGCGACCGAACAAGAAACCTCCAACAATCTCGACGTTGAAGAGAACTGGGAGGACTGGGATACTACTCCCCAACCCAAGAAGACGCACACCCCTTCGTCGAGCCGCTCCACGCTGGAGTCCAAGCACGACCAGTCTCCGACGACACAGAACAGTAGCCCTCGTACAAGCGGCAGGTATGCTATTTGACTGCACCAGGCTTAAATTTCGCTGTCTGACTGATTGATATGCGCTGACTTTATTAGCTTTGGAGACTGGCGCGCCACACAGGATGATTTCGTCCCCGATCCCAGCGTATCTGATGGCATCCCCTGGCCTGCAATCACCAAATTCGCTCCCTCGAAGCTCACCCGGACGGCGTCCAACTTAATGGCCGAATGGGAGCGCAGTCTTTCACCCTCGCCTGAGAGAAAGAACCAATCGAGCTCCCCGGCGCTCAATAAGGACGATAAGAAAGACTAGCCCGTCGTGGGTTGTCCTACCTCATGGTCCCTGACCTGATACATTTTGCTTTCTGCTTCAGGCTACACTGTAAATACAAACCTATATGGACATGCACTCTACCTGGCTGGATTCTGCATGGACTAAGTACAAAGTAACGCAGGGCTACGATTATCGTTCAAATACCCTTACGACCACAGCGTTTTCTTCACCCTTCGTGGATTTACCATTATGACTTCTTTCCTTATGTCCCTGGTTCCAAACGTGTTGATGAAGTCCTATTCCGACGTCGGATTATGTTTGAGGCTATTATGTATACATATTATAAATTTGAATTGGATTAAATAACCCAAGTTCTTCTCCAGCTCAATAAACCTCTCGACAACATATTGAGGCCGAAGATAGTAGAGGTCATGTGATACACTGCGGTTTTGGTCGCTTTACTCCGCCGTAAAATAAATTTGTTTTCGCCATCTCCGCAAAAGTCCGAGGTCGATGTCTTGAATCCAGCGACTTACTTCATTTAGCGACTTGATCTTCTTCTTTTCTTAAGTCTTCTAGCAGAATTTCTGCGCTCATTGCAGCACTCGGTAACTTCTTCGCCGAAAGCCCCCCCGCACTCCAACATGAGCTTTCCAGGAATGACTCCGCCCATCGGCGGCATGGGAGGAGCAAACAACATGCAGGGCATGAGCGACCAGGAGCAGGCAATGGTCAAGGCGGTTCGTTCGCAGACATCACAGACATCAATTCTACCAACGTACGTGCTAACATAAAACACAGATGCACGCCGCAATGGAATCCTGCCCCGTCAAGACCGCCATCTCCGGTACAATGGGATTCGCGCTGGGCGGTGCGTTTGGCTTGTTCATGGCTAGTGTATGTGAACCCAGTCCCCAACCCAAGAATACAGAAGACAGAAAACAGAGACGAAGACAGATACAGAGACAGGTATCTAATATGAAACGAGATAAATAGATGTCCTACGACTCCGCCTTCACCCCCCAAGGAGCCGCCATCTCGGACCTCCCCTGGCGCGAACAACTCCGCCGCGGATTCAAAGACATGGGCGCCCGCTCCTGGTCCTCGGCGAAGAACTTTGGGATCGTCGGTGCGCTGTACGCTGGCACGGAGTGCTGTATTGAGGGCCTGCGCGCGAAGAACGACCTCACGAATAGTGTTGCGGCTGGGTGTATCACGGGTGGCATCCTGGGGTCCAAGGCGGGCCCGCAGGCTGCGGCTGCGGGCTGTGTTGGGTTTGCGGCGTTCAGTGCGGCGATTGATGCGTATATGAGGATGCCGGCGGAGGAGTAGGCTTTGCCTTGATTGCTAGGGGTTTGCGATGTTTGCTGTGCAGGTGGTTGCTTTGCGGAACGTGTATAAACATGGCGTGGCGTTGGGTTTTGTTGTCTGTGATTTTATTGGGATAGATATGGGAGCATCTCGGGCGTTCTGGTCGATTTTATTTCACCTTGTCCGATGCGGATGAGGTGCTTTGTCCGCGCGTGCATATACTCCGCTTCTGCACTTTGTGCATATGTTAGATCTTGAGTTTGCTGACTTGTGGTATGGGTGTCACTCGCAGCTCAAGTGTACAATACCTAAAGCGACGTGGATTTTAGAGGGTGTGGATACAGGCATAATACATAGGAAGTCTACTCCGCTACATTGTTGACCCTCTTGCAAAAACGATGGCAAACCTTACGTAAAGAAGTAGATATATATCAGCTCTGACCTCAAGGATTGTATAAGCACAAATTATCCTATAAACAGTATGACATTCCTCTTGCCCCACGAGATGCATGGTTGGCTTCATTTATGACGTAGGAGGCAACCCTACATATAAAGATAACACCCGCAAACACATAGAGTCGACAATGTCAACTCCGCCTATCACAGCCGTAGAAAATGAGCTGTACGGTAAGTCTTGAAGAGCGACAGAGATACGATCAATCTCTAACTCGATATACCCGTAGCAAATCGAGTATTCAGTGGACAAGCCACTAAACCGGGAACCACCCGTCAAGAAACTCATCGCGAGGTTGCTTCCCTCCTTTCTACTGTATTATAACACAATAAAGGCTAAAGCAGTCTAGCTTCCTAACACCATCCGACATCGCCTACGACCGGAACCACGGCCCCATCCCCCATCTCGCCGCAGAGTCGCATACAGTACACGTCGACGGCCTAGTCTCAAACCCTCTGACTCTATCTGTGCAGGACCTCGCAAGAGAATCCGAATTTCCCCAGCATGAAGTCATCTGCGCGCTGGAATGCGCGGGCAACCGGCGGCACACGATGCGCACCATGCTGAAGGAAGTGCAGGGGATTGATTGGGGGGATGCGGCGGTGATGAATTGTAAATGGCGGGGGCCGAGATTACGAGATGTGTTGCTTCGCGCTGGGGTGCCGTCGAGGGAAAACGGTCTGCATCTGCAAGTCGAGTTTTCGTGCTATCAGGTGAAGTGTCAGGAGGATGAGTGGTTTGGGGCGAGTGTGCCGCTGGAGAGGTGCCTGTGGGAGGATGGGGATGCGATTCTTGCGCTGCAGGTTGGCTAGACTTCTCCCTGAAAGTTGAGAACGTGGACGGCTGAGAATGCAGATGAATGATGCTCCGCTCCCTGTCAACCACGGGTATCCCGTGCGAGTCATCCTGCCTGGTATTGTCGGCGCCAGGTGGGTCAAGTGGCTGGACCGCATCACGGTCTCGGACCATGAGTCGCCTAATTTCTACCAGCAGCATGATTACAAGGTCCTACCGCCGGCTGCGGTCGACCAAGAGTCCGCGCGGCCGTTTTGGGCGCAGACGCCCCCCATGTCTGATATGCCTATCAACTCCGTTGTGGCGGTCCCGGAGGATAATGAGACGGTTGTTTTGTCTAGTTCGGGGGTTATGGAGGTGAAGGGGTATGCTGTTCCGCATGGTGCGGATGGACCAGTTACTCGTGTGCAGGTTTCAGTGAATGGAGGGAAGACGTGGATAGATGCCAAGATTGAGGCGTCTGGGCAGGGTAATAGGCGGTGGTGCTGGGTGTTGTGGACTGCGGCTGTGTGTCCTGAAAGAGGAACAGCGAGAGAAGTTTTGAGCCGAGCTTTTGATGCTGGCGGGAATGTACAAGTAGAACATTCGCAGTGGAACCTGAGGGGTGTTGGATATGATGGGTACGGGCGAGCGAGGAATCTGACAATCATTTAGCAAGGGCCTAAGGTAGATTCTTTCATTCGCTGGACAAATGATGACACCGCTGTTGAGAGCTATAACGTAAATCGTAAGTTATATTGCACTGGTCTAAATATACAACAGCTCATGGCAACACAACGTATTTCTCCAGGTGCTTGGGAATCGAGCTCCTGAGTCCCTTGCTCTGAAGCCAGGTGTTCGAGAAAAGCCGGTCAGCATACCGGTAGGCACCGTCGCACAGAATGGTCACCACGTTGCTACCCTTGGGGAGCGTCTCGGCGACCTCCTTGGCGGCGACAACATTGAGCGCGGAGCTAGCGCCCAGGTAGAGTCCCTCTTCGTCAAGACAGCGGTAGACCATCTCAATGGACTTTTCGTCGCTGATGGTGAGCGATCCGTCGAGCAGATCAATGTCGGGCTGCAGGTTGTCGGTGACACGACCCTGACCGATGCCCTCTGTGATACTGCTTCCACTGCGCTCGATCAGGTTTCCGCCGCTCTGGATGTAGCTGTGGAGAACACTGCCCGGAGGATCGGCAAGGAAGCACTTCACGCGGCCATCGCTGGCCGTCTTGAGGTATCGTGTGATACCAGCCAGAGTGCCTCCTGTTCCAGTAGCGCATGTGAAGGCATCAACCTTTCCATCAGTTTGAGCCCAGATTTCGGGTCCGGTTGTCTCAATGTGGGCCTGGCGGTTGGCGGTGTTGTCGAACTGGTTCGTCCATACGGCATTTTCCAGCGACTCGGCATGTCTGCGCGCCTGGTGGTTATAGTTTTGAGGGTTGTCGAAAGCAACAGCGGGCACAGGATAGACCTCAGCACCCAGAAGACGCAACAGGTCAATCTTACCCTGCGACTGAGTGTTGGGCATGTAGATGACAAGCTTGTAGCCTTTGGATCGGCACACATGCGCCAAACCAATACCGGTGTTGCCAGCTGTCCCCTCAACGACTGTACCACCTGGTTTCAAAAGACCCTTCTCTTCTGCGTGCTTGACAACGAATAGCGCCGCACGGTCCTTGACGCTGCCACCGGGGTTCTGGAACTCGGCTTTGCCGAAGATATTGCGTCCTGTTTCCTCAGAAAGTCGCTTCAGTCGGATAAGAGGGGTGTTTCCAATAGCTAAAACAGAGGAAGAGGCTCGTTAGCATGCTGCAATTGCTATATCAACGTGAGATGTCCATTGCGTATTATATACCTTCCGTCAAACCGTTCACGACGCCTTGAGCTCTGGATACCCGCTCATGGTAAGCGGTCGATGCCTCCACGGCACGGAGGGCAGTCGTGCCAAACCGGCGTACACTTTGTCGGAACATGCTTCCCAATAGACCGCAGGTACTCCAGAACACCCGTCAACGTATGCACACCGGAGAAAGACGAAATGACTCTCGAGAATAAGAACCCCAGATTCTCCAACGCCGAGGATCGGCATTAGTCATCTTCGATCACGTGAACTATGGCGTGATGAGGTTTGAAATGTGTAGTTGAGCTTATGGAACCAGCCATTGCCTCGTCAGTTCGAGTTGGTCTTCGCAATATAACATGAGACTTATAATACGGCTGATATGAGATGAATCCAAGCAAGCAGTCTGCTCCGTGGCTATGGGCGTTCAGGTAGATTGGTGTTTGTAGAAATATCAGATGCGATAAACCACGTGCCCAAAGCCCTAGCCCTTATCTTAGCGCTTCCCGTTTGGGCTGTTTGTTTATCCTTTGGGCCCCGTGACAGCGGTCTGCGATGAGAGTGGTCCCTCCGCGCTGCTGAAAGAGGACATCCATCTTGACCACGATTCGAATCCGTCACGCAACTGACACTACAGCAATAAATGTGACGCAAATGACTACTCTGAGATGATTCACATCCTTTTTCGATACTCCATCCTCCACCGGCACATTTGACAGAATTGCACTATAACCAGAAATGCCTGGTCGAGTTTCCGCCCGTTCGAGCGCTGCGCCGACACGCAGGTCGTCGGCTCAACCCTCAGCATCAGGAGGTCGCGCCACGTCTGCGACCCCGTCCTTTGTGATCCCAGAGGAACCTGCTCCGCCCGAAGCATCGCCTAACTTACGCCGCGATGTTTGTTCGATTTTTGCTGATGCCCAGCGTTCAACGACCGGTCACCGAAAGCTGGTGGTGCGATTAAGGAAGCTGCAGGAGAATTGCTGTGGAATTTCTCCGAAGAAGACGAAGAAGGATGGCAAGGGGCCTGAGGTCCAGGAGGAACTTTTGCTGCCGAGCGAAGAAACCATTCCAGAGAAGGAGTTCAACGTAGAAGTTGGTCGCTGTTTGCTGCGCATAATGTCGATAAAAAAGACCGAGCCTGTTGGCGATCGAATTCTGCGGTTTGTTGGAACTTTCCTATCTCACGCGACTGAGAAAGATACCGAAATCTTCGCCTCCGGGAATGACCAAGATGACATGCAAAATATCATCGAAACCCCTACTGCACGACTGGCGACTCATCTGATCAGCGTTGTTGTGCCGTTGTTATCGGCAAAGGACAAGATCGTGCGCTTTCGCGCGACACAGATCGTCACCCACATTGTCCATTCTCTAGAAACGATCGATGATGATCTCTACCATACCATTCGGCAGGGACTATTGAAACGAATTCGAGACAAGGAGCCCTCAGTGAGGGTACAAGCTGTGCTGGGACTTGGGCGCCTGGCAGGAAACGAGGAAGAAGACGACGACGATAACGATGATAGCTCCAAAGCCGTTCTGGAAAAGCTCATTGACATCATGCAGAATGACACAAGTGCCGAAGTGCGAAAGACGTTGTTGCTCAATCTGCCACTAGTGCCCGCGACTCTTCCTTATCTGCTCGAACGTGCACGGGATCTCGAAGCAACTACCCGACGAGCCTTATACTCCCGCTTACTTCCCACCCTGGGTGACTTCCGCCATCTGTCACTTTCCATGAGAGAAAAACTGCTTCGCTGGGGCCTTCGAGACCGAGATGAAAGTGTTCGAAAGGCCACAGGAAAGTTGTTCTATGACCGCTGGATTGAAGACTGCGCTGGCACAAACAACGATTCCGAAAACGGTGCTTCCGTCCAGCGGTCTGCCCCAAACATCCCGGCACTGCTGGAGTTGTTGGAAAGAATTGATGTTGTCAGCTCCGGGATCGATTCCGGAATAGCCCACGAGGCAATGCGCAGCTTCTGGGAGGGCCGCCCCGACTATCGAGAGGCGGTTGTTTTTGATGAGCCGTACTGGGAATCATTGACGGCCGAGTCGGCCTTTCTTCTACGATCCTTCAACGACTTCTGCTGTGTTGAGAACGAAGGAAAGTTCGATAGTCTCGCCGACGAGAAAATACCAGAGGTGACAGCCTTCGCACATTTCTTGAAAAAGTACATGACCGAGCTCCTACACAGGAAGAAAATGGCCAAGGATACCAGTGAAGCGAAGGACGACGACACCGTTGAAAACGAGTTTATTGTTGAACAACTATTACATATCGCCATCACACTGGACTATAGTGACGAAGTCGGCCGCCGGAAGATGTTCTCCCTCCTTCGCGAGTCGCTAGCCGTGCCCGAGCTACCTGAAGAATGTACCAAGCTTACCGTCGAGACTTTGAGATGTGTGTGCGGACCAGCTGCTGCGGCTGAGAACGAATTCTGCAGTGTCGTTCTCGAAGCTATTGCCGAAGTCCACGACACCATTGTGACCGAAGATAGTTTTGTTTCGGCCAAGTCTGAAATTAGCGATGCCACCTCCAGCCGCCATCGGTCTGAGACCCCGGGAGACAGCGAAGCTGAAGTACCCTTCAATAAGGAGGAGGCAAAGGCCAAAGTTTTGCGCGAGATCGTGGTCAATATGAAATGTCTGCATATTGCCCAATGTATGTTGCAAAACGTTGAAGGCAATCTGCAACAGAACATGAACCTGGTTACTATGCTCAACAATTTGGTCGTGCCAGCGGTTCGAAGCCACGAGGCTCCGATCCGTGAAAGAGGTCTAGAGTGCCTTGGTCTCTGCTGCCTGTTGGAAAAGGTGAGTTTTCTAAACATTAACCGGCATCTCCCCAGCAAAGTACTGACCCATTATTTTCCCCTTCCCAGACTCTCGCCGAAGAGAATATGACGCTCTTCATCCACTGTTATAGCAAAGGCCACGAAGCCCTGCAGGTCACCGCTTTACACATCTTGTGTGATATGGTAACGACACACCCCTCGCTACTCGCCCCTGTCACACAGTCTGACGGGGCAACCATTTCCCCGCCAGCATTCCAGAAGCCATTGCTCAAGGTTTTTGCAAGAGCTCTGAAGGCTAGCTCTCCGAACAGCGTCCAGGCCGCTGCGGCCACCGGCCTTTCAAAGTTGTTGCTCACAAATACTTTGACGCCGTCTGGAGCAAACATCCCACAGACCATACAGGAGTACAATGAGACCGCTGTGGAGACCCTCTTGCAGTCCCTCATTGTTTCTTTCTTCCACCCACGTACTCGGGAGAACCCGGCCTTTAGACAATCCTTGGCTTATTTCTTCCCTGTCTACTGCCATTCCCGCTTGGAGAATACCCAGCGCATGCGAAAGGTGACCGTTCCCGTTATCCGTGCGGTTCTCAATGCGGCGGAGGAGCACTACTCCCTAGAAGCCGAGGAAGATAGTGATGGCGAGATTGACGAGACTGTTGCGCAGAGGGAGCTGAAGGCCCTGATGGCAGGTGTCTTGAACATGCTTGCCGAATGGACGGATGAGCGGAGAGTGGTGGGCCTGGGAGGAGAGAAGCTCTCTGCGGGTGTTCCGACCAGCTCCAATGCCTGTGGATTCGCGCACTTGGCCCTGGTGAAAGATATCCTGGAGCGTGTTCTAGGAATTAGCACCGGTCCCAACCGGTGCTCCAAGGAAGAAAAGAAGCTTCTATTCTCACTGTTGAGTAAGCTTTATATCTCGCCGCCTGCGGTACCATCGCGATCTGCGTCAAGGAACCCCGAAAGCGACGATCCATTCCGCTCCAGCATTCAGAGTGCCGGTGGAGGCGAAATCTCTCCCGAGAACGCGGCGCTTGCCCAGGAAGTCAAGGAATTACTGGACGAAACCATCCAAGAGGGTGTCGCGGCCGAGGCAGCGGGTCGAAATGCGCTTGTGAAGGTGAAGAATGCTGTCCTCAAGCTTCTCGCAGCTGCGCAGGGCACCCGGTCTGAGAGTGTCAGACCCCGCGAAGGCACCGAGGAACCGGAAAGTGATGCCATGAGCATCCGTTCTGGCAGTGTTCGGCCGTCCGTTGAGCACCCAGGCAAACGCCGGCGAATGGTCTCAGTAGAGCCCAGCATTATGGAGGAGGATGAGAACGATGACAGTCGAGAAACGATCATCAAGTCTGAAGCTCATGACGATTGAGAGCGTAGGTCATTGGTGCTTGATTCATTTCTTTCTCTTGCGCAGGCGTTGAATGATGGTCATGGGTTGTGGATGGGATGGGTTACGACATGGTTATGAGACTTTCATGTAATTATTGATCTGGTCTATTGGTGTATATGATTGATTTATTCCAATTTATTGAACCCCTTGGTTTCTCGTGGATCGTCTACCTTGACAACCTCGTCGCTCGGTCGATGCTGACTTGATTACGGCCTGTTAACTTACCGAGTATCAGATGGGTGCAATAATGAAAGCTGTCCCTCGGATGCGAGGCTAGCCGAACCAAGGATTGGAAGTTTAGTTACGAGACACTCAAATTGAATTTTTCTTCTGGAGAGGCAGGGTGCCTTCAATTGACTTTTTAAATATAACCTTGACAATCGGAATGTAACTCTCAATGGCATGAGCACCTTATGGGTTGACAGATCTTTCCCGTCCTGGTTGTCCAATAGGACTTCGCCTGTCTGCATCTCGCTGCTGTCACTATGAGTTTGCAGCAAGGTGGGATTTTAAGTCAATCCATGTGTCTCAGTCTAAGTGCTCTATCACTCTACCTATCTCTCCATATTTCAAGTTCTTCTGTTGCAGTCATCTTCTGAGGGATCAGCATAAATATACTGATGATATATATGAGGAGCAGTCCTTCTGGTGCTCTAGCCAACTCCCAGGTACATTTATTAATACTACCTACCTTAAGTACCAGGATAGAAACCTGTTTGTTAGTACTCTGTACTTCTGTATTATATCCTGGCATGGTGCACTGTCTAGTAATATCATCAGTTCATCTCATCCACCATATTAATCATAACACTTATACCCCTGTTTATAAGATTAGGGATGTCACCTAAGTTATACCAGTATTGCATGGTGATGGAGCTCATAAGGAGCACACCTGCGACACGCTAGAGGCTGTGATACTACTATCTAGTTCCTATAGATTACTTCTCTGTTAACAATCACATCAAAACTGTTGCCTATCTTGATGAATTGGGACTCCTGGTTACTTCTATTCTGGTCCTTATAGCTACATCTCTGATTTCGTTAAGTGGTCCAGTAGTCTGTCTTTCTATCTGACTCTGCGCTGTCTGTCACCGGTGTATCTCCACTCCCTTTCCCCTCAGACCCGAAACTTTTCTTTTTTATTTAATCTCGACGCTCCACCACCAGCAAGAAAGCACCAAACAGACTGGTCCTTTACTGCTAAGTGCTAACTACCTTAAGTGCCTTGACCAACTACTGCTAGCTTGGCCTTCGGCCTTTCTCTTCCCTTCTCTCACCTCTCATCCTTTCCCTCTCTCTCCTCTCTGCGTCTCCATCTCCCCCTCCCCTCAATTGTCCTTCTCCTTACCATTCTCTTTCTTGTCCTTTTTTTTCTGCTTGTTCCTTTTCATTTTTTTTGTTGTTTGCATCTTAAATACGGCAGTCCATCTGGTCGTGATTTAATGTCCTCTGCTTAGCTTAGCAGAGACACGGTTTTTCCCACTTCCCCCCATTAACTCCCGTCCCGTCCCCTTTCCCTCGCCGCTACGTTGGCAGTGAGATTGGGAAAGCGACAACAATCCGAGCGATGGCAACCGTCTCAGCACCAACCCCTAAGCTGGATCGCTACATTGTCATCCACGTCGCAACCACTTGCGATGAGCATGGCGTCTACGTCACCAAGGATTCTGCAGAGGTGATCGAATTGGGGTGGATTCTGTTGGATACCAAAACCTGCGAGGAGGTGGGCTCTATTTTTTTCTGAATCAACAACACTCTGCCATTTTTCGCTCTCCCCTTCTCCTCGCGCCTCTCTCTCTCTCTCTTTCCCCTCTCAGCGCCTAGGCCACCATCGCTGTTCGTCCGCCTGTCGCTGACTTGGACTTTTGTTCTCCTTAGCTACATCGCGAAAGTGTCCTCGTCAAGCCCGTCAACACTCCCATTACGCCTCTTTGCAGTAAGTGGTCCTTTTCTTTTTTCAATCTATTCATCTACCCAATTTCAATCGAACACGCGTTCTTCCTTGAAATTCGACCCCCCTTCTCCTGCAGTTTCCCATTCACTGGATGCATCAGTCCGTTGGTTCAATGGCTGACAGTGTCTGACAGCAAGCCTTACAACTCTGACATGGGAACACGTCCGCTCGGCAGGTACCTTCCGTGACGCCATCAACCGCTTCGATGCCTTTGCCCAGGAACACCTCATCAGCAAGAATCTCGAGTTTGCTTTTGTGACGTTGGATTCGTGGGATCTTCGAGTGCAGCTGCCCCGTGAGGCTCGCGACAAGGCCGTCGTTCTTCCCCCATATCTTCAGCACTCACGGACCTTTGACCTCCGCACCGAGTACCAGAGATGGCAGACTCATCACCCGGAGTCTCTCCCTTTCGGTCCCAGCTCTCTTTCGAACATCTGCGCTGCGCTTGAAGTTGAACCTGTTCAGTCCTCCGCTCCGATCAAGCATAACCTCCCGTTCCATCTTCAAGCATTGGCCCCCGCTTCTCCTCGCCGCGCAATGGAGGAGGCCATCACTTTGGCTCGCGTCCTCCGTGGCTTGATCCGCAAGTCTCAGCCGCCGCACGAGCACCCGGAGATCTTGACTCGGCCCATGGATGCCAGAGCGGACGTTCGCGCCTTTCTCACAGAGCGCAGCAAGGTTCTCCATCTGAGCGGTCTGCCCCATGACACTACACAGTCGGAATTGGAAAGCTGGTTCACCCAGTTCGGTGGTCGTCCGATCGCTTTCTGGACTCTCCGCACACCGGATCAACATAAGCCCACTGGCACGGGCTTCGCCGTTTTCTCGTCGCACGAGGAGGTATGTACTCTTCAGCTTCTTCCTTTTTGTCTTTGCTTGATCCTGACACTGGATGGTAGGCTGCTGAAAGCCTCTGTATGAACGGCCGCGCCTTGAACGAGAAGGCCATCGAGGTGTCCCCCTCTTCCAGCCGTGTCCTGGACCGTGCCGCTGAGATCTTGACTCCCTTCCCGCCGTCCAAAAACCGTCCCAGACCCGGCGATTGGACCTGCCCCTCCTGTGGCTTCTCCAACTTCCAGCGCCGTACGGCTTGCTTCCGCTGCTCGTTCCCCGCCATGGCTGCTGCTCCTGACCCGATGGGTTATGGAGCTTACGGCTACGGTCCCCCATCCATGATGCCCTCGCACATGGGCCACGGCCACGGCCACGGCCACGGAATGGGCCACCCTCGTGGTATGGGTGGTAATGGTGGTGTGGTTCCCTTCCGTGCTGGCGATTGGAAGTGCGGTTCCGAGGGTTGTGGCTACCACAACTTCGCCAAGAACATCAACTGCTTGCGTTGCGGTGCACCTCGCTCGGGGGCTGCAGTTGTCGCTGACTCTGCCTTCCCCTCCCCCATGGACCCTCCGGCTGGGTTCGGCATGGGCCCCAACTCAATGACCAGCACCCCTGGTCCTGGTCCCTTTACTTCGGCAGCCAGTGGATTTGGTGGTTTCAACCAGCAATTCGCTGCACCCCCCAACAACTATGCTTTGCCTTCGGGTCTTGGTAGCGCCCCTGGGGCCTATCCACCGATGGGTCAGATGAATACCGGCTATGGCTCCAATGCCTCGCATGCCACCTCGTCCTTCTCCAACCCTGCCACCCAGGCTGCTTTCAGTGGAGCTGATCACACTTCCTCGACGAGCGCCTCGAATGGCGGATTTTATGCGACGGACGGGTCAAATGATCCCTTTGCCTTCCTTTCGACAGGCTTGGGCGGCTTGACCGTATCTGACGACGCCCACTCCCGTCGTAATGGAACTGGCGCCAGCAAGTCCCCCGCTTAAAAAAGGGGGGCACACCTCTTTGGGTAACGACGAGACCACAGATGGCTTCTCATCTGCCCGATTCCCCCTCGCCTCAGTGGTTTGTCAATATGAAGGTCTGAGTCTGTTGGTATATGTAACGGTTGATATTCGTTGAATGCGCGTTTGTATAAGGGAATCTGCAGTTCTGGTGCATAGGTTGGGAGGAGCAGGCCGGTAGCGTGTCGTCGTTTCATCCGATCTTGTTTGTTTTTGTTAATCTTTCACATCGTCTCGCAGCCTTTTCTGGTCCACCACATGTTTTACTATTGCGTCTTTGGAAGCGATGTTTGAGGGTATAGAGAGCTGTCTTTGGTACAGTGAATGGCAGATGGGCAAGGGGCGCTTTTATTCGTCGATTGTCCTCGACTGGTTTTGATCATCATCCACCTGGGTCGGTTGGAGCTGCATGCATTCTTCTGATGGGGCATATTTCGACGGAGCTTCTTTTCTTCTCCAAGCGCATAACCTCGCTCGAGCATTGCAAGCAGTGGTGGACGCTCAAACTTGGCATTGCATTCTAGATATTGCTGTTTCTTCTGCACTCGGAATTCTGGAGAATCATGGTATTGATTACGGATGGGATACAATGGCATGGACTCTCGTTGGGGGTGTTGGGGTATTTCTTCTGCATCAGCAAAATTTCAACACATTTGGCACACATGTGAGGCACAAAGATCGGTATTGCGAGTGCAAGAAGGTTGTTCTATATGTCTATAATTCCTCTGTCCCCCTTCTCCTATGTTGTCTTTGGCCAACATTGTTTACAATATGAAAAGTCGATGTTACTGTAAAGCAACTCTCGAGGGTCGTTTGGCACCAGCTCGATTCCGGGCAAGAAAGGTAGAAACACGATGGGCTGCGCTGCCATCAGCTGTTCCAAGCATTCGCATACCTATATGTAGTATCCTATTTCCAAGTTATTAAGAAGATAGAATGGCTGTTCGACGAGTTGGTTCATGTGAAGCTTGGTTGATGTAGCCAATAGCCGCGCGCTAGCGCCTGGGAGCTCTGAGGCAACCGCCGGACTCGCGTTCACCTTCATCCCGTCATCACCCCAGGTTGGAGATATAATCCTCAGCATTCAGCAAACCCCATTACGAGCCGTCCACTTACGCCTTTCTAATATTTTTCTACTGCCATCTCTTTTATCCCGTACCTATCTCCTGTAGACGCAGCACTTCTCACAGTTCACAATGTCGGGATATGACCGAGCTCTTTCAGGTAAGGCAGCTTAACTACCTTAGCTTCTTGCATCATTGGTCTAGAGGACAGCTTATTCTGACAGAGATATAGTGTTCAGGTATGCTCTGGTATATTTTAGAGCTTTAGGAACCGCTATCTGACCATAATAATAGCCCTGATGGGCACGTCTTCCAGGTGGAATATGCCATGGAAGCTGTGAAGCGAGGTAGGTCAATCCGTCTTCTGAAGCTCCCCAACTTGGTTTGATTCAATCTCACACTGACAATCTCTGCGCTGAACAGGAACCTGCGCTGTCGGAGTAAAAGGCACAGAAGTCGTCGTCCTGGGCTGCGAGAAGCGGTCTGCCCTCAAGCTCCAAGATACCCGCATCACACCGTCGAAGATTGCCCAGCTGGACAACCACGCCGTTCTCGCTTTTGCCGGACTGAACGCCGACGCCCGTATTCTCATTGACAAGGCCAGATTAGAAGCCCAGTCGCACAGACTGACCGTCGAGGACCCCGTTACCATTGAATACATTACCAAATACATTGCTAGTGTGCAGCAGCGGTACACGCAGAGTGGTGGTGTTCGGCCTTTCGGTATCAGTACTCTGGTTGTGGGATTTGATCCGAATGATAAGGTGCCTCGACTATACATGACTGAGCCTTCGGGGATCTACTCTGCTTGGTATGTGGCTTCTTGGCTTGAGGCGAGTGATTGGCGCCCTGCTAACTTGATGCTTGCTCTACAGGAAAGCAAATGCCATTGGTCGTTCCAGCAAGACTGTGCGCGAGTTCCTTGAGCGGAATCACCAGGACGATATGGACCGGGAACAGACGATCCAGCTTACCATCAAGTCGCTGCTGGAGGTTGTGCAGACCGGCGCCAAGAACATCGAGGTGGCTATCATGGCTCCCGGCAAGACGATTGAGATGTTGCCTGACGAGCAGATCGAGGCCTACGTCAAGAGCATAGAGACGGAGAAACAAGAGGAGGCCGCGAAGAAGAAGACTGGCCGGACCGGGACCACAACGGCGGCCATCCTGACGCGGCCCGGTGGTGGAGAGACTGGGGAGTCGACCCGGGAGTCGGCTGACTGAGACTTCATACGATACATGTGCAACTACGAGACCTGACTAGCACTTCTCCTTTGAATTTCAAGAGACTTTCGCAGCGTCATGCCCCTGGAGGATTTGCAGTATATCAAACTACGTTGTAGAACCGGCCGAGTGTACAACGGGATCTATGGTGAATCTGTGGATGTGGAGAATATGCAAGCATTAGATCGTAATTTTCGTAAACCATCGTGATCGATCCAACTCAGCCTAGCCGATCCGATATATCCTTGAAACTGAATATCGACTTTTCCTGGTGTTCCCGTACACGGTCATCCTTGATCATTCTAGCGCACCAAAGTCAGCATGTTCCATCGACCTCACAAGACAAAGTCAATAGCAGGACCAGACGGAAGAACCATACCTAGAATCAATCCGAGCATCATCACCCTCAACCTGCAACGCAGCCTTGGGCGTCACAGCATCAATCACAAAATGGTTATCGCAGTGCGGGCAGTACTCGTCACTAGGTACCGCAGTCATCAGCACCTGACATCCTCGCCTGAGAGCCCTCAGAGCCACATCACGAGTGCACTCCGGCCACCCTGGGCCATTGAGCATAACAACGCACCTCTCATCAAACTCCGTCGCGTCCTTCCGGAAACACTTCTTGCACTTTTTACAGGCGAATATCTAGAGACAAACACCTTAGAAAATGATTCTGCGGGTAGCGTGAAGGGGGCGGGTGGGAATACCATCTCGGTGGATTTGGCGAGCGGGTGGGTTTCTTGTTCTCCGTGGCATTCGGCGCAGTCGAACCATTTTCGGCCTGGGTGGTGAGTATTGAGGATGGTTATGGGATTGCGAATGGGTGTGGTGTGGTGGTGTTGCTTACAGCAAGGAGAGCGGATGGCTACTTGGGCGTTGAGGACGTGTTTGCTGCGCGTGGTTAGAGGGAGTATACGCTGGTGGTGGTTGGAATCGGACGTACCACATTGTGAGGAGTATATGGAGGTGATGTGGAATAATAATGGGAGTGAGGATTGTATAGCTATACTCTAGGATATTCTGTAGAGAGACAATTGATAGAGATTAAAAAAGGAAGCTAAAAATAAAGGTCACCGTCTTGGCTGATGGAGTCAAAGTATGGATCGAGGTACGGAGTTACTGTCAGTTATCAATCGGATTGCAATTCTTACGCTGTTATGGATTGATGGTGAGGAGTAGATACGCTGCATTGTGATCTTTCATTCCCTTGACTCTTGATCTCTGACCTCGTCTCTTCTACTGCTCTGCTTTTCTTCATCGATGCTCCCCTCAACCCCCACTTGTCCATCGTCATCCCTTTGACTCTCCACACGCTTTTGCACCGCCCCCTGTCTCCTTCTGGTCGATCTTCATCCTCGCCTTTTCCCGAGTGCTCCTCTCCAGCTACTAAGTATAACTCCAGCTGCGGCTCAGGATCTTCGTCAGATGACTTCTGGACGGTCATTTGTCCTGCTCAGTTTACTTTTCCGATCTGTTCACGCTCGTTTATACCCAACGACGTGCACCTGACTTCTTTCCCGCCACAATATTTACTTCGAGCGTCTTCCCGGCTACTTGTCCTGACTCGCGATACCGAACGTCGACATAGGATAACATTGTACTGGACGCAAGATCGAGATTTGACAAAGGCCTATGATCCATATCTCCCCGTCCTTCCTGTGCGCGATCTGTCGTTGTGGCCATGGAGGGAAGCGGCAAGGACAAGGACGGCACGGATAATGCTCCCATTGTATGAGTTGCGCTTCCTGTGCAAGTGCATGAGTTCTTTACTGATCCTGGTTTCTCACAGAGGCCGGTTTCCTCCCTTCTGTCGCATTTCGAGAACCTGTCCCATCGCCGATCACCTTCCGCCTTCACAACTACTAGTCCGCATGACTCGACTCCCTTTCTGAGGACGCCCGAACCTGTCGACGAGGTACGCTCCGCGCGCGCTTCTCTCGACCTTCCTCGGTCTCAGTCGCCATGGAATGCGACGGCAAAGCCTCAGAACGGCCAGCGGTACGATCGGGCAAATGGCGGATTCTCACGGCGAAACGGCTCCCCGGGAAGATCTCCAGGCAGGAGGCAGAGCAGGCCCATGTCGATGAACTTCCACTCGTCGCCGCAACTGGCACCGACTTTGAAGGTTGACTCGCCGCGATCGCCTCCGCGCGGATTTGGATCCCAAGACCGCGCTGAGCATACCGTCGACTCTAGGATGTCCCGCAGTCCCCCGGATCCCTCTCGGGGCTCATTGCCCCCGCCGACCAACCGACCAACAACGCCCAATTCCTCGACGCCCCAGCAGCGGCCTGGTCATCTGTCGCCGGCGCATTCCCATTCGGGGAGCTTCATCGGCGAGAGTCCGCCTGATCGAAAGCAGAAAAGCTCTTCGTTGCCTCCACCCTTCGACCGGGCGGAGAAGCCGAAAGTCCCCGCAAAGCCGGCAGCCTTAACATCCCATGAGAGCGCAACTCTGGCACCTAGGCCCGAGAGGGCAGCGTCAGAGGATCGGATATCACCGTTCAGCACGCCCCCAAGCAGTCCCGAGAAGCCGTCCGTCAAACCATCACCTAGTGGACGTCCGCACCTCCCACGTTCTCCATCTCGGCCGATGACTGAACCACCAAGCCGTCAATCGTTCGATGACAGGACCCCTATGCCGTCTGTGAATGCTCTTCGGGATGCGCGCGAGCTTGGGTTTTCGCGCAGGAGACCCAACCCTGAACCGATGCGGGACATGAAACCACTGATGGTACAGGTCCCTCCGTATCCATTGAAGCAGACGGAACCGTTGTCAGCTGTACCGTCGTCAGCGCGCAGGCTTCAAGCGACCGATACTCCGACCGAGCCTCCCAGCCTCCCGCCACGGCATTTGTCCTTGGCGCGAAGGGGTGGCGCGTCTCCGTCTCGGCCGTCACTTCATCTGGACAGCCCTTCGCATCCTGAACCCTCGCCTAGACCGCAATCATTTCAACTGGCCCCAAGGGAGATCCAGACGCCCACCCAAATCCACCGACAGCCGTCATTCTCCAGAGATGCCAAGCCAGGGCAGGCACATTCTGGTCCTGAACGGCAGTTGGCCCGCGCGGACACATTCGGAGAGGATCCCGTAGAGGAACCGCAGATCTCGCGAACCGACTATCCTGACGCATCAACCACTAATCGGCGACCGCCTCTTCTTAAGAACGGACCGACGGAGATCCATACAAGATATGATACTCGTTTGATGGATGTATGCGGCAAGCATGTGTGTACAACAGGATATATAACCCGGGTATGGGACCTCACCAACGGAGAACAAATCATGAGTCTCAGCCACGGTGAGACGGTGAAGAGTCTATCGATAGCATTCAAGCCAGGTACCGGCCTGGAGGATGAGGGTCAGCGACTATGGTTGGGCATGAGCACGGGAGAAATCCACGAGGTGGACATCTCCACTCGGTCCATTGTAGCGACACGCTCCTATCCTTCGCGTCGTGAAGTGATCAAAATCCTCCGACATAAAAAGGAGATGTGGACCCTTGACGACGAGGGACGATTGCTCGTCTGGCCGCCGGACGAGTCTGGGACTCCGAATCTTCAGTACAGCTACCATAGCCCATATGACCGCGTGGCCCGGGGACATACATTCTCGTTGGTCGTTGGCGATACACTATGGCTGGCCACCGGCAAGGAGGTTCACGTATATCGACCAAACGCACGTGACGATGTGTCATTCAAGGTTTTGAAGAAGCCTCTGGGCTCGCAGCACACTGGCGATGTCACATCCGGTACCTACACAACTAGAGATGACGGACGTGTATACCTGGGCCATGCGGATGGCAAGGTTACCGTGTACTCTTCCACAGATTACGCTTGTCTAGCAGTCGTCAATGTAAGCGTTTACAAGATCAACTGCTTAGGCGTGGTGGGTGATTATCTGTGGGCGGCCTACAAAACCGGCATGATCTATGTCTACGACACGAGCACCAACCCATGGGTGGTTAAGAAGGATTGGCGAGCGCATGACGGTCCAGTCTCTAGCTTCCTACTGGATTCCAGTAGCGTCTGGACCATGAATCGTCTACAGGTGACTTCCTTAGGAGACGATAATTGCATTCGTCTCTGGGATGGAATGCTGGAGGATGATTGGCTGGGTAAGTGATATTCTCATTTTTGGATCAAGAGTGAACTAACATCAACAGAAACCCGCATGCAGAGCAGGGACGTAGAGTTCTGCAAGTTCCGTGAGATCTCGGCAGTAATTATGACATGGAATGCTGGGGCGTCTACGCCTGGTAGTGTCCGCTCCAGCAACTTCATCCAGGAGGCTATTCATCCCGAGAACCCACCGGAGATTTTGGTCTTCGGCTTCCAGGAGCTTGTGGATCTAGAGAATAAGAAAATCACGGCTAGTGAGTATACTGGGCAGTCTCGCTTATGCGTCATACTGACTTGTCTTAGAAAGCTTGCTGTTAGGAAGCAAGAAGAAAGAGAGCGGAGAGAAAGAACATATGAGCCGTCAGTACCGGGTATGGATGGAGCATTTGACTCGCTGTATCAACGACTGCATGCCCCTGGAGCAGTCATATGTCCTTCTTCATTCAGCGAATCTTATTGGTCTCTTTACCTGCGTCTTTGTCAAGCACAAGGAACGACAGAGGATCACGAACATCGGCGCTGCGGAGGTGAAGCGGGGCATGGGAGGGTTGCACGGAAACAAGGTATGTATTGAAGACTGCGCTGATTTGGTCCGGTTGCTGATTGCATAGGGTGCCTTGATTCTTCGCTTCATACTGGACGATAGTTCTTTCTGTTTCGTGAATTGCCATTTAGCAGCCGGGCAGTCGCAAACGACGCACCGCAACAATGACATTGCAGCCATTCTCGAGTCCGAGGTGCTTCCGATCGAGAGCAGCCTGACCACCCGGGCAAACCATTTTGTCAGCGGCGGTGATGGGACGATGATTATGGATCATGAGATTTGCATTCTGAACGGTGATCTTAATTACCGAATCGACTCGATCCCGCGGAATGTGATCATCGAGGACATTCGCAATAACAACCTCGCAAAGTTGCTCGAGCGAGACCAACTGCTGGCATCGAAGCGGAAGAACCCCGGCTTCCGGCTCCGGTCATTCACCGAGGCGCCCATCACGTTCGCGCCGACGTACAAGTACGATGTCGGCACGGACGAATACGACTCGAGTGAAAAGAAACGGTCCCCTGCGTGGTGCGATCGCGTACTCTACAGGGGACTAGGTCGGATTAAGCAGTTGGACTACCGACGACACGAGGTCCGAGCCTCCGACCATCGGCCTGTGAGCGCATCGTTCAAGCTCCGCGTCAAGACTGTGCTACCGCAGGAACGTGCCGTGGTGTGGGAAGCATGTCAACAAGAATTCCAAAAAGAGAAGCGGAGGCTGGCTTCTGAAGCTAGGTAAGTATCCCCGCTCTGTCTTTAGGCTTTACTGACGTCTGCAGCATTGAATACCTGATTAGCGTCCTGGGGACGGATCCTCAGCAGGCCCGAGCATTGATTCTAGGCCCGGGCACGGGCAGTCAATGAGCTTGCTTGATATTGTCTTTCTTCTCCACATTTTCATGCATGGCATTTCTTCTCTGCGGTGATGGCTTCTTGGTACAGGTAAAAGTTGGTCAGGAAAGTGAAGGGTCTGCGGTGTTGTTGCTGTGCTGTTGTTGTTGTACGACTAATGATTTCACGATAGACATGTATCATGAAGAGAGCCCTGGGGGGTAGATAGATATGCTGCTGTGCAGGCAGTGATTAGACACTGCATTCTAACATAATCTTTTCATTACACTATTTCTGCAGACACCACGCCACCTACAGAGGAAGAGACATTGGTAATACTCCCAGCCTTGAGTCCCTGACCATCCAAGGACTACAGTTGCCTTTTGCACAACCCATATTCGAAATCAATTTGAGTAATACGTCAAGTCAGAACATGGAAATTTATCCGCCCGGATATCTAATGCACATACATACATGCATGCATGCATGCATCTCATCTCACCTTCTCATTTCAGCACGGTCTATCGTCCGTTCTCCGCCTTTCAATCCGCACGGAGTCTCTCGCATGCAACCGTTACAATATATCCCGAACTAGATACAGCGCTAGCCTCCAAAGCGAGAAGCTTAGGCTGTTATTCTCCCAGAGCAATCATTTTGGGTGTTGTTGATTGGCGCAGGATATGATGATCTGCGATGATAGTCCCCGGCATCACTTGTGTGGATGCTTGTTTGCGGGGGTGGATTGCGGGGGATGCTTGCTATGGACTTATATACTCCGTATTCCGTGTGTGTTGTTCACGGTGAATCAGAATCGAGGGTAGCAAGTCAATATGACGTTCCTCTCTCTAACCACCGCAGCTGCAGCGTTAGCTCTCGCCCGAGGGAGCAATGCCCTCGTTAGACCGGATAATGTGGTAAGATCATGCTCATCCACTCCTTGCACTCGCATCGCAGAAGTTGACACTCAGCAGGGCAAACTCCCAGCCCTAGGCTGGAACTCCTGGAATGCGTTTCACTGCGACATCGACGCCACCAAGATCATGACGGCCGCGAACGAGGTCGTCAAGTTGGGTCTGAAGGATTTGGGATATGAGTACATCAATAGTGAGTTGCCTCGCCTTGCCTCATACAACCCCTATGATACGATGGTGTGATGTTGATGTGACGAGGTAGTCGATGATTGCTGGTCCGTCAAGAGCGGACGGGACGCGAGCACAAACCGCATTGTACCTGACCCTGTCAAGTTCCCTGATGGTATCTCGGGTCTAGCAAGCCAGATTCATGGTCTGGGGTTGAAAGTTGGGATTTATAGCAGTGAGTCACTGCCAACACAACAGATAAATGCAGATCAGCGAGGAGCTGACGATGAAGGCGCCGGGCTGACGACCTGCGCCGGATACCCTGCCAGTCTGGGCTACGAGGACATCGACGCCCAGACGTTCGCGGAATGGGGCATTGACTGTATGTTTTGTCTTATGTCACAAACCCCGCAGCTAGCTGACGCTACTAACCCGCTGAACAGACCTAAAGTACGACAACTGCGGCGTCCCCTCCAACTGGACCGACACATACACCTACTGCGTCCCGGACCCAGGCAGCAAGACCACAAACGGGACCTGTCCCGATCTCGCGAATCCCGCGCCGGCAGGCTACGACTGGAGCACCTCCCTGACAGCCGAGCGGTACAGACGCATGCGCGATGCGCTGCTCAGCGTCGAAGCCGACCGCACGATCCTCTACTCGCTGTGTGACTGGGGCCAAGCGGACGTGAACGCCTGGGGCAATGAAACGGGGAACTCGTGGCGCATGTCTGGGGATATCAACCGTAAGCTCGCTCAACCCGTTCCCATACTTGTCAAGTTGTCACTGATCTAACCGAACCAGCAACCTGGACCCGCATCGCCGCAATCGCCAACGAGAACTCCTTCCTGATGAACTACGTTGATTTCTGGGGCTACCCGGACCCGGACATGCTAGAGGTTGGCAACGGTAATCTGACACTAGCAGAGAACAGAGCGCACTTTGCGCTTTGGGCGGCGATGAAGTCGCCTTTGATTATCGGGACTGCTGTAAGTTGTCTTTGCAATCGGACTCCTCAAGATTGTAGTGTCGTACTGACGATCGCTAGCTCGACTCCATCGACCAGGCCCACCTCGCTATCCTCTCAAACAAGCATCTCCTTGCGTTCCATCAGGACCCCGTGTTCGGTCGTCCTGCGTACCCGTACAAATGGGGTTATAACCCTGACTGGACGTTTGACCCTGCTCATCCCGCGGAGTACTGGTCCGGGCCGTCGTCGAAGCTGGGTGGTACGCTGGTGCTGATGTTCAATTCGGAGGATACGACTCAGACGCGCACGGCTGTGTGGAAGGAGATTCCTGAGCTGAAAGATGTGCTCCGGAGACAGGGGAAACGGCGGGCGGGATTTCATGTGACGGATGTCTGGACTGGGAAGGATTTGGGTTGTGTGAGAGATCATTACAGTGTGGAATTGGAGGCTCATGATGTGGCTGCGTTGGTTGTGGGGAGCGCATGCTAGACGACGTTCGTCTCGAGGATGGGCAGAGATCTCTCGGTTCATAGTCAGTCATCAACTGCCCAGTACTCTACTATCATGAAGTGAGTTCATTAAGTCTTGCACAAAGCGATTGTTTCTATCCAACGTGATATCGACACTCAAGGAGTGCAAAGAGTGAAGTCCCACTAATCCGATGAATAGCATTTCTGCTATGATATCAATCGTATGCCTAATGGATATCAACAAAGCCGAAAATATTCCGCGATCTGCATCAAGTCCGAAGCCATACTTTTCTCATCTTCCACCCACTCATCCACAAGCTTAGCCGTCAAATCCTGTGCAAACTCGGGAAACTCCTCGAGAATATGCCTCGGGAAATTAGGATCAAAGTGGCTCCTTTCGCCATGGCTATGCAAGGCATCCAACGTAAAATCGACGACTACATCGCGCAAAAGCTGATGGTGTATGTGTATCGAAGTCATTGTATAGACCTCCCTGACAGCACGAGGATATACGGTTGGAAACGACGCTTTTCTGAGAGTGTCCGCGAACTTCTGCTTGGCGAGGTTCTTCAACCCTCTGATAAGAAGGCGATCCGCGAGGAGGAACATGTGTATATGAACGGAGAGCTCGCAGCAGTGGAGACGATCTGTACCAATATTAGGAATGTACATACTTAGCGTTAGGTATGGACTCACCGACAAGATCGCCTGGCGGTGTTTGTCCTTCAGCTAAGAACGATGCAGGAAAATCATAATCCAGATAGAATGTATAGTCGCTTGTATAGAGGTAATCGAGCAGCAGAAGGACGACCAGCGGATGGTCGGGGAGCCTGATTCGCCCTGTGCAGGCTTCCTGCAATCTCGGTCAGAAGGCTTGCCTGTTAGTGACAAGACAGAGGTCGAAAACCAACGGAGAAATGCGAGTCAAACACTTTGGCGAAAAAGTCGGACTGCGAGCAGATAATCGCTTTATGGGCTGGAAATATATGCTCGCCGCAGAGAATCAGAAAGTCGCTGTACTTAGGATTCGCCCTTAGCCTATTCGGACAGATTCCCTTAGTATATCTATAGAGTTGTGGCGTCTGGAAACTCACGTTGCGATGGAGGATCGCATCTCGTTTCTGCGATTGGTTTCTGCAGCGACTTCTAGTCCTGATGGATCCTCCTCGCCGTTCGTCGCATCCAGCATGGTATCATTGTCTGAAATGACTGCAGCCATCGTCTAGCTGCTCTCAAGACAGAGGGGAGTATTCGCGGTCGCAGATTGTGTCTAATACTGACAGTTCTGAGAGAAGGGGAGAATCATGGTGAACAATCGTGCTGATACTGGAATACTAAGATAGAAGGTTAATGAGGGGATGCCGGTGATACAAGGGACAAGGATGAAGTCTATTTCGGTACCATAAATGGAAGGAGGTTGTCCAACTTTCGGGTACCTCAGGATGAAATCCACGTACTGTAACAAAGCTCAGAACAATCTCTGGTCCAAGTTTTTAGTCCAAGAAAAGTATCTCTGACGCGACTTCAAGATAATTCCGCTGTAGCCCAATTTCCATTGCTCGGTTGCTTTGCTTCTGGAAAATGCAGAGAAACGTGCCATATATATAAGTCCACATTCAGCAGTTCAGGGTATATCATTATGCAATCATCCGTATTGGTCATATCACTATATCACACGGCCATGTCCCCTAGATTACCGCCATAAGTCTTGCCGACTTTGACGTCTCCAGCCTCCACTACTCTTGGGACGATCTTCATCCACAGGTACGGCGAGAAATCCGCCGAATCCATTTCCGACGAGCACACTCTTCCTTGCGTCTCCTCCCCAAGACCGACTCAATTGCGCGTCATGGAAGCTCACCGGACGGGTCGTGCTGTCCCGCCGGCTGTGCGTCTGAGACGGCTCATATGGAGTAAAGTTCCATTCCAGTTCGTCCAAGCCTTTGCTGTACACATCGAGGGGCTGCGAGAGACCGCCAGCAGGGACTTGCGGGCCGTTTTCACCACCTCCGAAGAGACGGGGTGGAGGTGCAAGTAGCAGCGCTTCTGGGAAGCTGGCGTCGCGAACATATAAGTCGCGCAAAGCTGGAAGGCAGTTTGACATTAAAGAAGATATCAAGTAGGTATAGTATGAGGATGCAACAGGCGGTAGACCGTAAGATGTGCTCGAAGAAGTGATCTCATAGTGCAGCATTTTGAGCGACGTTGACGCCAACGGTGGGACCTGTTCCGTGGGAAAGGATCGGGATACTTCTTGAATGACCAAAAGTGCTTGCAGACATGGCGCCGCAGCCAGAATTTGGTACAATGTGGATGGAAGCACTCCGGTGGCCGACAAAGTCAGATAATGTAATGATTTGCGATTCACAGGAAGGGAGAAGAACGCGGCAAGCCCGCTCGCCGTGACCTTCGGGGTATCTCGAAGTGTAAGCCGTTGGACGGCCGGAAATGGAGGCAGTGATTGAGAATGTCTAAAAGCGGAATCGTCAAGCCAAGGGAGGTCTTCCAAGGTCAATTCACGCAGCTGGGGAAAAGAGCCCAGACCAAAGCGAAGAATACTTGGCTCGATTTGCAGTCGCGACAACTCCAAGATTTCCAAGTTCATCCACAGACGGGATCCAGGCAACTGGGAGAAGCTTCCTTCGGACCCATGGCGATAGGCCATGCGGCGTATATCGGGACAACGGGCCATGAGTTCTTGCTTCAGGGCAAGACACGATGGGTCATCGCTGTATAGGCCAGCCGGCAAGTCGACGTATCGGAGGTTGGGGCACACCGAGATCGTTCGCGCTATGCCCGCCTTGTTTGCTTCACGGGTCATGTATGGCATTCGCAGAGACAAGACCATGTTTCCCAGCTCATGTGACTCTCTCACTGAGCGCATGAATAACTCCAACCGGGCCTGGGGTGCATCAATGGGATCGCCATTGCGGTCGAAGAAGGAACGGCGCTTGCGCCTGGCTGCCAATTGGACTTCGAGTTCGCAGTAGTGGACGGCGTCGATGCGGACATGGGAGTACCTGCGCATTGAGATCGAATGAGCCGGGAGATCCAACAACACAAAACAAGAGTAGACCAGAGCAGAGAAGCTTACAGTACACCTCGAGCAGCCAGATACCATCGCTTGCACACCACAGCACAGTGCGCTAGGTCGCGCATGTCACAGAGCATGCAGCCATCCTCGGTCATGGACTCCTCCGAAGTCGCATAGCTGCAGTCCGCTGCATGGGGACAAACAAAAGCAAAGATTCGCGCCAGAACCGGAGGAGGAAGGCTTTTGGCGAAGTCTCGCCTTAACGCGGGAACTGGAGGGACACTGTGATCGGGAGAGATGCGGAGATGTTCGTAGCTGGCCGCATTCCCCGCACGGCTGTGGCTCTTGGAACGCCGTCGAAGCCGGTTAAACAAGCCCATAATTATTTGATATTGTTGCTACAGGCAGTTTGCGGAGTGAGAGAAAGACGACATTGATAAGGATGTTGGGTTAGAGAATCACCAAGGGGGGCGAGATTTGGAGAGTGGTCAACTGGAAATTAAATGAAGATGAAGGAGGGGGCCGTTCGGAGGATCATCAAATTAGAGGATAAGCGAGGCTAATCGGTCATGATTGGGACATGCACTTATTCTTAGTGATTGGACAGTTGGAAAGCAGAGAGACAGATAGCTCTTTTTAATGCCTTTATCCGTCGAAATATTGGGACATTTCCATTGAGTTTTGAGCACGGAGTAAAGACAGATGAAAAGTAGAACCCTCTTTTTAGATGACCGAAAGTGTGATTGGGACCAACGACGATGGACACGCGCTGAGGTTTCTTTGTCCCTGGTCTTGGCTATTTGGCAGGTCTTGAATGGAGGAATGAAGGATTGTGATACTCCTTTTTGGGCTTGTCTATTTTTATCAGTCCTATCAACAGGTCGGAATCCTAACTGTACATTGCCGCGCACGAGTATTTCGACGTCCATGGCGATCAGGTGTCAATTGATTGACATGCACAGGGATTAAGCAGCTCTTCCAAGTCTTGATCAAATATTCAAAAGTGATGCCGATTGCCAAGCTAGGAGATTTGTACGAAACGCGGGCGGGTGTTTCATGTTGGCAGTCAGAACTGGTCGATCAGACTTAAACCAGTGGAGATGTGAATGAACCACGTTTCAGCCTTTGAACTGTTGTTTTCAAAGTAGCCAGTCATAGCCTACGTTATCCAAGACGACCTGGAACTGTTGGATTAAAAACTGACTGAATAATTGAGCTGGTGATCAGCGTAGTACTGAGAGCACGTGAGCAACGACTGGGGGTACTCGTCCTCGTCCCTATATTCTCGAAAGTGTTAAAAGGTCGCATGAGCTACCGATATCAAAGCAATTGATCAATATCACGATGAGTTAGTTATGGTTGCTACTTTAGCATCGACTTAACTACTCTACTATGCTCAAGTGGCCTGGTCAACCCCAGTTGGCCAGACCCTCGTATGAGGTCAGATTGGGTTTGAATCTGCAGGGAAGCGAGAAACTTTCTATTCGATTCTGGGGAAGCTTGCTGATAAGGTTATGTCTAGATCCATGGAAGTCCCTGAAATCGCTTAGCCGTCAATCAGGGAAGTCAAAGCATGTCTCTCCAGTATCAATCTTGCCTGACATCGTCATGATGTCATGGCATCATGATTGAATACATTCAAGACATGCGATCAAATACCTGATTGTCCGTGGTATATAAGCCAGATCTAGGAGAGTCGCATACAAGCTAGAGACTTCAGAGTGACATTGTTCTCTCTGAAAGACATTCATCTTCATGCTCTGCGCAAGGTTCCCAACCGCTCGTTGTGCCATCAACTGGTCATTCTCAACTGCAATTCGCCCAGTGAAGCATCAACAGATAATCAAGCGGGTTTACCTGACTAAATCTGCTCAGACCGCGTCAAAGTATCGTACCCAGCTGAGGCCATTCTCAAAAATAGCAGAAGACATGGCACCTAAGGGATCCTCACTCCCCAAACCCACTGGCAACCAAGCGCCATCTGAGCGCCCCATGGAAAACGAGGAATGGAAGCAGCGTCCACCATACCAGATTCAAACCCCTGAGGAATTCGGCCCGGTAAAGTGGCAAGCCAAATGCCAGTGTGGTCAAGTCACCTATAAGATTAGTCGAGACAAGCCGCTCAAGGCCAAGTACTGTCATTGTCGAGGTTGCCAAATCATGCATGGTGAGTCAACGAGGCATATAGTCCATGCGATCTCCGATATTGGCAGAAACTGACCCATTGCAGGAGCTCCTTTCCAATGGGCTGCAATTTTCCACAAGGAAGATTTGACATTCGACAAGGGAGCCCATGGTCTCTCGTTCTATTCTTCCGCTCACAGTACGAGAGAATACGAGGTTCCAACAAAAGTATCATGTTCATTCTGTCGGACTCCCATCATGGACGAAGGACGAAATGTATGCCTCATTTTTCCAGAAGCCATTGTCGCCGGTGATTCGGACGAGGAGCGCCAAAAGTGGAGGGACGCTTTCGCACCTGAGTATGTCATCACTTCTCACCAATGGAATTTGCAATCAGACAGAAATTCCAGGCTAACTTTATCACGCAGTGTCCATATTTTCTACGACAAACGTTGCATAGAAATTCTCGACGGCAAAACTAAGTGGTCAGGGATGGATGAAGAGAGTGAGCTCGTGGATGACTATGGTAACAGGAAATCAGATAAATCAGAATAGGAAATACATATTGCATATAGGGTCTACTCATAAATTCTTCCTGAACGTTATCTTCCTGGTAATTGAGTCTGTTCTATACATCCATTCGAGGTCTGCCTATACTAGAGCACGGAAGCCAATGAAAGCCACTAACGAGAGCATGTTCCTCTAAGAGCACAACCTAATTACCGATTTATGCTAGTGGAAGACTAGCTGTCACAAGTCTCATTCGGGCCCTGGATCGCATTGGGAAACTCGTCCTAGAAATGGCCCCCAATTGAGCTTGTGATCGACACTATCAGGGATCATTCGGCTTCGGCTTCTCAGTTGAGACAATCATGCAGGATAGGCCGTTCTGAGTACCTTCAGCTGCTATCCAACATCCAATCCCGTCGCTTGGTTCCTGGCATGTTCCTCATCAAGGTAACTAATTTCTCGAAGATATTGACACCTTGAAATGTAACGCGAGTCGTTCAATCTGTGGTGTTCAACACAATGTTACCTTCTCGTATCGCTCTAGCTCTCCAGAATCCGTTCCTCAAGGCGCTCATTTGCGAGGATTTAAGAGATAAGATTCCCTTAGCACAAGTTCGATTCGACGGATATCCTCACTTTGAGCAGCATCCTGAACCACGACTAAAAGCTTGTAGCCTACCATGTGGTCGACACTTCGTTTCATCAGTCTTGCTGCACTGACAGCCAGGCTGGCAACAGCAGTCACCCAAATCACAGACAATGAGATGAACACTCTTCTCAGTCAAGGAGGCGTTGAGCTGGCGGACCGTTATGCCCCGCTGTGGTTTTTCGGTCAAGCCATGAATCAGCCTCCATGCTATCCTACATGGGCCTTTGGGGGGTCTCCCTCCTCGCCTGATATCTACGACGACGCTCACAAAACACCAGGCGCGCCACAATGTGATTATCCCGACGTGGGATGTAACTGCCGCAACCCCGGCGTGGGAATCGGCAACCGCGGACCGGCGTTCCCAATATACTTCACCTACAAGAGGTGCAGTGACACCGAGGTGCGGGTGGTGTATAACCTGTTCTATGAGAAGGATGGCGCCGAGGTCGTTGGTATCGAAACTGGTCATAATTAGTGAGTATATCGGATTCTCGAAACGATCAATCGGAGAGCTAATAGATGTCTAGTGACTGGGAGAGAGTGATCATCATCCACTCGAGAGACGCAAACAACATGTGGGCGCCGACCCGTGCCCTTCTCTCTGCGCACAGTGGCTATCATGACCTGGCATGGGGAGATATCCAGAACACGCTTACCACCGACCAGATAGCTGCGGGGGACGCCAAAACTCCGAATGGCGTACAGAACAATGACCATCCCAAGGTCTATGTTGCCTGGTCCAAGCACGCTCACTTTGACACCCGTAATACTGGCTGGAACGATCCCGTCAGCCAGTCGACGGATAATGCCTTTCGCAGCGATGACTGGTGGTATTATGTTGATAAGAGCTATTATGTGAGTTCCTCTGTTCTTTCATGGCAAGTTCGGAGTCAGTTGACAAGCATAGATTCTGTCGGACGATACCACAGCTGCTGGCAAAGCTCTCGGGTCTGCCAACTGGGGCGATGCAACTAGTAACCCTCCTTCTGTGCAGGCAAGTGTGTGCTCTGCGCCATGAAGTAGTAAATGAGTGCATGAGATTGGCAACTAGGATTGAATTGATCAAGACTTGTTACCCCATCTGTGCACAGTCAGTCTCTCTGAGAGTATATATCATAGACAGTGTCGTTATAACATTACCCTATATCATAATGCATTGTTGCCATAAGGCGAACTGAGCAAATCAACATCGACAATACCTCGCTGTGGGAGGAACCGTAGTATGACTTTAGCCGAATGACGTCGATGCCCAAACCAGCGAGATTCCCCACCATCGCAACTCGCCAGACAAACCAGTTGACCCAGCGAACTGTATAAAGCAACTATCCAAAACTCTACCTCAAAAGTAGGTCAATTGACTCCAAGAACCCATAAACAATCAAATTGCTCGCTCAATTACAACATACCACCCATTTCACCCTTCAAGCAACCCCGCAACACCATCCCACCAAACAAAATCCACAACTAACAGCATCAACCATCAACTGCAGCTACAAGCCAACCACTCTCTCCAGCAAACGAAAATGTCCTGGTTCCAAAAAACCTTCACCCTTCCCCCCCGCTCCCGCGGCTCCTACCTCATAACCGACGAAGTCCTCACCCAACTGCCCGAACTCCGCAACTACAAAGTCGGCATGCTCAACCTGTTCGTGCAGCACACCAGCTGCGCGCTCTCGCTGAACGAGAACTGGGACGAGGATGTGCGCGCCGATATGAGCGATGCGCTGGATCGGATTGCGCCGGCTGATCGGAAGGGGAATCTTTATCGGCATTCGGCCGAGGGGGAGGATGATATGCCGGTATGTTATTCGCTTTTTGTCGTTTGTTGAGTTGGATTTCGGGGTGGAGAGGGTGGCTGACGAATGCAGGCTCATATCAAGTCGGCTCTTGTTGGGGCGTCGGTTAATATTCCCATTTCGAATGGGAGGTTGGCGACGGGGACGTGGCAGGGGATTTGGTATTTGGAGTTTCGGACGAGTCGGCACACGCGCAAGGTTGTTGCGACGATTCAGGGTGAGAAGGCGTGACTTGATGGACGAGGTGGTACTCGGGGGTGTCTGTGATTGCTTTCCGACAAATGAGCTGCTGGTGCAGCCTACGAAAGTCACTGGGTTTTCTAGTGGTGTAGAGGGCTCAATTGGGGGGATGGACGCTGACTGCGATCTTTGTGGATAGTATATGATGCTTGTTGTATATATCATAGCCGCAATAAATCAAGCAGTGTATGCTCATGGCGATCACTCTAAGTGAAAAAAGTTGAATCTAGTTCATTGATCTGGTACAAATCTGTACATGAGCCCAGCAGGGCTAAAGAATATCAAACAATTCATCAACGCCAACAATGAAAATAACCGTTCTTCTACCGCTGCTCAAATGCACCTTCGGTAACACGTTGCGTCTCGTTCGCCTCAGCGGCATCACCGGTGGGTTCGAGGGGGTAGCTGGTAGCAGGGAGAGACTTGAGGTATGCACGGTGCTGCTCTTGGGCCTATAGATCTTGTCAGAGAATGCACGCTTCAAATCAAGAGGAAGATCTTACAAAAGGAAGACCGCAGTAGCCGCAGGTAGCAATCTCGGGCTTGTCAGTGTTAATGAAGATACGGGGATGACCCAATGGGCCGCCGCCTCCGTCACAGCTGACGATTCTCTTGTTGGTCCAGCGCACGGGCTGCTTGTGGATAAGTTCGATGGCGGCCATGGGTTGAGGCTAGAGGATCAGTTAGATTACATTCCATGCATTGACCCTTCAGGATATCCGGGAACCGGTAAATGAGCCCTGGCAGAGTTCGCTACACACCTGAAACTCCATGATGGTCTGCTCAAAACGAGGACCGGTCATAGCCTTTTCCCGAGGCTGCTGGCTAGCGGCCCATGTAGTGGCACGGTTGGGGGCCTGAAGCTGGCGGTTACGCTCGCCGGCCTCGGGCTCCTCGCGCATGGGAGCATCCCATACACCCTGCGAGTCGGTAGGGGTAGCATTGGTGGCAGAGACATTGGGCTTGGGAGTTCGCGGGGTCGGGTCGTTGGGTTGCATGCGGTTCTCTGTCAGGCGAGGCACTGTTGACGAGTAGCTGGCCCGGGTGATAAAGCGGGGAGTCCATGCCGTGGAAAAGGCCGCGACGCGGCTTCGAGCACAGGACAGCATGCTGGGCAATCGAGGTCCCTGGTGGCACAAAGGAAAGGTGTGTATTGAGCGGCGGAGGCCGGAGGGAGGTTGTAGCCGGGATGAAGGGTGAGGTTTGCGGGAGCTCGCGCGGCCGCTTGTCTGACCAATCGGAGCCGCCCCTGCGGCTGTTACGGCGAAATTCTGCCGCTCGCAATGAAATAATTTCTTGCCTGTCGGTCACCGTTTTAGCGTGGTGGTTGTTTCTGTTTGAAGGACTTAGTCGTCGAGCAGGTTAGGGATTGAACCAGTACTGCCTCAAGTCTGAGATTCAGATTCACGACTTCTTTGTTCACGCACTTCCCTCCTCCTCTTTCATTTAAACAGCGCCATCATGCCTCCATCTACATCTTCTGGCTCTAAGCCAGGAAAAGCCATGTCGTCACGTTTACTAACTATGAAGGTTTGCGAGAATCATCAATGTCCTCTACAGTTGTCTCTCGAATGTGCTAACCAAGTGTGTACAGTTCATGCAACGAGCTGCTGCCACCGCTGCAAGCAAAGAAGTACCGCAGACTTCCTCCGCCGAACAGTCCACCACTTCAACGCCGAAGCGACCAAGACTTTCCAGTGAGGGCCTATCGCAGAGTCCCGGTGCAACACAATCGTCAGACCTAGAAGCTATCTCGGCTGCTCTCGCCGCCGAGGAAGAAAAGCGAAGGGAAGCCCTCGCCAGGCAAGCTGCAGATGCTGGCGAAACCGAATGGGTGCTCGACTACTCTGGCGCGGAAGATACGGGCAATGAGTACGCATCACCACCTCTTGTCATCGCAGCGGGCTCTCTGGACGCGGACGACGACGATCTGGCCTACGGTGGTCGACAGGCATATGGAAATTTCAAGCGCAAAAACAAAACCGAGGTTTGTGATGGTCTTCGTTCTACTAGAGCATATGTAACTGACAGTGCCATTCATCAGTATTCCGATGCTAGCGCAGATCCGACAGATCCTGATCAAATTGATTCCATGATCAACAAGGCGAAACAAAACGCGAGACAAAAGCCTGTGAAGTTGTCTCAGCTAACAAGTATTTCTGGAGGTCGTCATAGCTTTGTTGGCGGTGATAAATCGCAGAAGAAGCGCAAGCATAAATAAACGGTCAATCGACGATGAGTTTCTGGTTTATCTGCTCAAATGACATACTCAGTCCTCAAGGGTCGCGAATCATGGCCAAACGAAGCCGAAGCTGGCTGTCTGTCCGAATTACCTCCAATAGTCCTGTGTGACGCAAGTCACTGTTCAGGGAACAGCTCATTGTCTTCGGCTCTGGGGCTTGGCGTTTTGCACATGGAACATTTGCTCGCTGGTTCGGATTTCACGCAGATGATCGGTACACCCTCACTGCTTACTCTTGAACTTGACCGATAGACACGATTTCGAGTCATGCGAAGCAGTGAAAGGAACGGAAGGAATCCCGACTTCCGGTTGCACATTTTCCAGCAAGGTTGGCATGACTTGCGCCATGTACGGCGTCTTTGTGTCGTACGGAGAGCACCTTGTGGAATTCTCCAGGTTCCCCCACAGACGAGACTGCATTGGTGTATGAGCCTCATCTGAGATTGACCCCTATTTGCTTGGGTTAGCGTTGTCTGTATCCAACAGCGGTCGCCTCACTCGAGCAGTTGGACCTTTACGGTCACCAATTGATTGAGATTTTCTTTGATGGGCGGCATATAACGCTGCGATGCGCATATCTCCGTCAACGGATCGTTTGACGTCCAGGTCCAGGGGGCGCACGCCCTTGGGCAAAGCTGAGCTTGCCTTGTCAACTTGCAACGTCACTCGAACCAGGCGAGATTGCTCCGTCTCAAAGTCTTCCATTCGGCTAAAACAAAGACAAGGCATCTTCCGTGGGACTACTTTGAGTCTCAATTGCAATTGAACTATAGGAACGTGGAGGGAGCGACGGGTGCAACGAAGACTTTTATAAGTTACCCACACTTTGTGGTGCAAATAGTTATGTTTAGCTCGAGCTGCTATTTCTCATATGATGGCAGCATGATGGCGTTGAAGGAGGCAATAGTCGCACCTCACGTTTGCCAAAGCAAACAAGACTCTCATCCACCGGAACATGCGTTTGCTCAATCCAAGCTGTTTGTATTACAGGAGTCTATAGTTCCCTCCAGAATGCCGCACAGTTTCCGACGGGCTTGCTTTAATCCCGCAGTCATTACAAATCAATAACTCTGTAGACGAGTTGATGAAAATCATAACTTGGCCTTCTCTTCCTTCTCTTTCCTCTGCCAGCTCTTTTGCGTCGCGAAATTCACTGCCAGGTTCCAAGCCGCGACGCCTACTCCCAACGGCGGCGCCAGCAACAGAACCCAAGCCCACCACTTCGGACTCGACGCCCTGATCGTCTCCATCGCCTTCCGAACCTCCCTCTCCAGATCAGCCTTATCCCCATCATTCCAAACAATAACCCCCCTCGCCGACCCCGTCCC
>JACBAD010001980.1:0-66376 GCA_014281905.1 Aspergillus hiratsukae
CCTCCACCCTCCCAACCTCCGCCCTCGCAACCACAACCCCCGGAACCCTCACCGGTTTTTTATATGTCATATTCAAATAAACAGTAACAGCCCCTAGGCCCTTATCCACCCCGCTCGCCCGGATCAACGTCCCAGTAACTTGGTCCAGCACCGTCGCCAGGAACCCGCCGTGCGCGATATCGGGCTGTCCTGAGACGCCGGCGCCGAGGTGGAGGAGGTAGTAGCCTCGTTCTCGTTCATATGCACCACTCCTAAACTCAGATGTTGATGTTGATGTTCTGGTAGCAGCCGCAGGCTGATAAAGAAAGACAGACTTTAGAATCCCATTGTTGGTGCGCAGGGTCGAGTGGAAAAAGGTATCTGGGTTGTGGGGATGGATGATCCTCAGGTCGGGTTGGGAGAGGATCTCGGCGCATTTGGGGATGGTGTTGAAGAAGGCTAGGACTCCCTCTGTAGATGTAGATGTAGATGTAGATGTAGATGTAGATGTAGGATCTGGAGTAGAGGGAGCTGTCATGCTCATTTCAACTGGTCTTGTCGGAGATGTGTTCGGATAGTGGTGTCTGTCCGACAGATTAGCCGAGCGGTGCGATTTTGTTGAATTTCGGAAGCGATCGAGGTTCTCGTTGCTAACGGAGGATGGCTTTCTGAATCAGTTGTCCTTGATATTGGAGCTTTCAATTTCATATGCGAAGAATTTTTTGGACGTGGATCGCCATGCCTCCAATCTTCCCTGGGCTACACCTATAACCGAAGAACCGAGGCACGTCGAGTTCCATATTCTTGACTATAATAAAAGATGTTTATAAGGCATATATCACGAATCTTGCTTCAATGGCCTGTCAACTATTTTATACAACTACAACATTACATACAGCAAAGCAAACTACAAATGATCTCCCAAGAGCAGTAGTGTGGACAACAAGGACTAGGACTATAGACAAAGCGACCACAGGCCGTATGTCCTTTGGCATAGGTGCTGGAGACATAATCACAGGTAGACAGAAATATACAGTGCCGACATAGGCAATTGCCTAGAAGAAGCGTATTTAATGACTCGTAGTGAAATAAGGCGGAGGCAAGGGGTTATCTGAAGTGAAAACAAAAAAACAAAAAGGTATCAACAATCAAGAAGGGGAATCGACGTCGAATCATAGTACACAGGGCGGGTTTTGAACATGAGAAACGTCACGTCCGAGACAGGAAAATTGAAATGGATCCAAAAGCGACCGGTTCAAAAGCGACGAAATTAAAAGCAGTTGAGCGTGCTCTTCTTCTTCTTCTTGTTCAGCGCATTCATCCGCTCTTCGAGCTGGGCTCGAGCAGCCTCGGCTTCGCGGCGGGCACTGCGTTCTTCCTCGACGGCTTGAAGGGAGAGGCGCTGCGAGTTGCGCTCCTTGCGCAGGGTCGTCAACTCCTCCTCCAGTTGCCATGCCTTCTTCTTCCAGGCCTCGCAGTCGGTCTTGACCTTGTTGCTCTGCGCTTCGAGGTCGCCGAGAGCTTCTTCCAACGTGGCAGTGAGCTGCTTCTCGGCGTTGAGATGTTTTTCTATTGTGCGGATACGGGCTTCCTGGTCTTCGACAATCTGGGCACTGACCAGTTCTTTGCTGGTGTGGCGAGAGCTTGGAGGAGAGACACTACCGTTGGTGGCAGACTGTATTGTCGGTAGCGGCGGGAGAGGAATGGCAGGTGGCGGCGAAGGAAGAGAGGCTGCAGAAGCACTCTTCCGCAGATTCGAGGTCAAAGAGCTGGTGCGATCATGCGAACCATCCTGACCGGTTCCATTCTTGATTTGAAGCTGGATTCGTTAGTCAGATCCGATTTCCACTCATGGCAGCAGGCTTACCTCAAGCTGTTCAATGCGCATGCGGTATGTCTCAATCTCTTTCTCATACGTCGCGATCTTGGCCTTGGCTTCTTCCAAGGCCAGATCGCGCTCATGCTGGATGACGGAGAGACGGTTGTGGTGCTGGTCGAAGCTGTTGGTGATCTGTTCTTCGAGTTCCTCCACCAGACGCAGGCTCTTTTCTTTCTCGGCGGTGATCTCCTCGATGAGCGCATCCTTTTTCTTGACCTGTTCCTCCTTACGCTGAAGGGCATCTTCGAGAGTGGCCACGAGAATGGCAAGCTCGTTCACCTTTGCATCCTTGGCCGCCTCGCTCTGGGTAAGCTCCTCCAACTTGGTGGCATCAGTGTCCTTGGCCTCGAGCTGCTTGCGAAGATCTTCGTTTGCATCCATCAGCTCGGCATACTTGTCGGAAAAGTGTTGCTTTTGCGTGAGGATATCTTGGATCTGGTCTGCGAGGTTGTCCGCGGTGACATCGGAATTGATCAGTTGCGAAACCATCTTCAGCAGTTTCAACAGCTCATCCCGTGATGCCTCAATTTCAGATCTCAGATTCTTCATCGCAGCCTCGTGTTCGGCGCTCTTCTCCGCAATGCGCGACTCATACTCAGCCTGCGCCGCCGCCGTAGCACGCGCCTCGAGTTCCGCCAATTCCTTCTTGTGTGATTCTTGCAAAGACTCGAGGTCCCTCTTGTGAGAATCAGCAGTCGATTTGTGCATCTCAATCTCCCTCTCGAGTTCAGACACACGAGACTGGAACCCTTCAACCTCACTGCCGGTACTGTCCTTGGACGCGAGGAGATTTGACAGCTGCTCCTGCGCTGTCTTGTGCGATTGCTCGAGAGAAGCAATCTTCTCGAGATGGGCAGCGGCGGTAGCCTCGTGCTCCTCGATCTGTTTCTTCAAACTTTCAACCAGCTCTTGCTGTTGTGATCTCTCAGCCTCCAGCTCGCTGGCAGCAGCCTCCTTCGAAGAGGTCTCGTCCACGGCAGCACGCTCTGAGCGCATGGCATCAGCAGTTGCCAGGGCCTTGTCCAGGTCAGCCAGGGTGGCACTGAGTTGCTGCTCGGAAGCCTGCAAAGATTTAACGGCATTCTCGTGCTTGCTCTTCCACTCCACCAATTCGCCTTCAAGATCGTCGATCTTCTTGTCTTGCTCTTCCGCATGCGCATCCTGAGCCTTGGCAGCCATCTCCTGAGTCTTCAGAAGATCCTTCAACTCCGAGATTTCGGCAAGAAGCTTCTTTTCGCGCGACTCGTGCGCTTCCCTGAGCTCGTTGATCACGTTCTCCTGCTGGACCACCTGATCCCGCAGCTGAGAGACTAGGCCCATGTCGACGGAAGGTGTACCCCCTTGCAAGCTGGACCTCTCACGGGTGAGGCCAGAGATGATTGTCGCCTTCATCTCCATTTCCTTCTTTACGCTCTGGTTTTCCGCCTCCAAGGACTGGATCCGTTCGATGCGCGAGTGCAGCTCATGCATCGCCGCGTCAAGATGAACCTCGAAGTTCTGCATTGTGTCGGGCTTGCCTTCGAATTGTTCTGATGCGATGTTCCTCAGGGCAACAATGGAGCGATGCGCACGATCCACCGTCGACATAAGGTTCTGGCTACTTTTCCTTCGGATGATACTCGATCTGAAGCCCGGGGTCGTTGGCGTGGAGGCGGGTTTGGATTTCTGAAGCTCCCTCTTGAGTGTCTCTACCAGAGCAAGGGCACCTTCATGCTCGGCCTGCAGCTCGGCATACCTTTGGGTCATCATTTCAACACCTTCCTGGTGCTCGGAAAGGAGCTGACGCATGTGCTCCATTTCGGAGTTCTCACTTTGGGACGCCTGCGAGTCCACAAGAATTTCCGAGGCGGGCTCATGGCCGTTAGAGGGTTCTTGCGAAGCAGCAGGCTCCCCGACCAAGGATAACTCCGAGGAGAGTGATTGCGAGAACGAATGTTGTTTTCCACTCTTCGAGTCGGGGGCCTTCGCATCCTCTAAAAAAGACATCGGCCGCGAATCGGTGACTGGGGAAACGAGTCCCTGGACGGCAGAAGCCGGATGGCGCGCTTCGTCCGCAGCATCCTGTTTCAGTTCGGCCAAGGCTCTGAGTGCCTCTTCATATTTGGCCTCCAACAGTTCATATTGGTTCACGGTGGTCTCGTGCTGCACGCGCAAGTCCAAGAGCTCTTGGGAGACGGTCTCAAGCTTATCAGCAACGATTTTCGACTCGGTAAGGCTAGGAGTCTGGGCTCGAGGCTCTGCAGTGGGTTCGGACTCTAAACGGCTTGTCACCCTTTCCAAAACCTCCAAATCAGAGCTGTCAACATTGGCAGTCGCCGCTTCGACGTCGGATTCTTCTTCAATATCTGGAACGGTTTCTGCGAGGTCCTCATCTGATTCAGGAATCGCCGTTTCAGCCGCTTCAGTCAAAACCTCGAGAGTGTGGGCCCTCTGGCGGGAAGTGCGGGAGCTCCTCCGAGCAGCAGGAGGAGATTCAACCTCTTCCTCGATTTCCTCGTAATTGGCGCCGTTCTGGACGTGGTCCAACTCATAGAGAAGACTATCGAGTTTGCCGAGACTCCGCTGACGCTCGATCACATGTTCCAAACGTTCAACCTCTCGCTGCATAAGCTCCATGTCTTGGTCGGCTTCCGCGAGACGCTCCTCCAGTGTCGAAATGTAATCTTCGCATCCTGCTTCGCTTTCGCGCGCACGGCTGAGTTCTTTGCGTAGCTCCGCAATGATAGCCGTGTATTTCTCCTCGCCCGAGGACTGGCCATCAAGCCGAGACTCCAACTCGTGCATGTATGACTCCGTGCTGGCCTCACGGTCCGCAAGTTTCTGGATGCGCGCTTGCAGTTGGGCGTTGACAGTCTCGACATAGGCGCATTTGGTCTCGCGTTCCAGAAGAGCGCTCTCAGTCACGGACAAGGAGGATCGGGTGTTGGACAAAGAGGATTCAAGGCTTTGAATCGTTTTCTCATACTCGAGAACGACCTGTTCGACGGATTGGGCGAAAGAGTGAGACCGCTTCAGTCGCTCAACGGAGCTCTTGCCAACAGCCGCGGCAACGTCATCTGCCTCTCCATTGGTGGGGTGCTCCGAATCGTGAGCGAGTTCGGAAATGAGTTTGGCATGTCGTTGGCTCAACGCGTTATAACTCTCTTGTACGTCAAGCAGTTGGTTCTGAAGTTCCTTCTCCCTCTCATTCTGACGCTCAGCCCTCTCTTGCGGTGCACCACCTCGTCGGTCATTGTCCTCAGCGATGCGAATCTGCTGTCTCAGGAAAGCAACTTCCGCCTTGAGCCTCTCAATCACTGCATGCTTGTCGCTTTCGTCGGCAATATGCTGGATCTGCGGCTTGCTCTGGATAGCCCTCGCTCTCTGCGCGTATTGGACGGTGTTTAGAGTTTCGCTGAGGTGGAATTCCGCAGGCGTGACACAAGCAATCATATATGTATAAGCATTGCCACCGAGAGAATCTTGGAGTAGTCGGGTGAGCTTCGAATCGCGGTAGGAGACATGAGCGCCCGATTGGCGAGAAGAAAGTTGAGAGATGACTTTGCCCAGGGCAGCTAGACCAGCGTTGATGGATATACCCTCTCTTGCGCGTTCGCCAGAAGCACCAGTGTTCTTCAGTCGCTCGCTTCCTGCCAGATCCACAAAGTGCAGTTTGCTATCGACCGTGATGGAAGCATCCGAGCTGGAAAGCACTTCGACCGGCATGGACATCCGTTTCTCTTTAGGAGATGTAATTGAGCTCGTTGATTTACGTTGGACAAGATTTAGACTGAAGACTGCGTGGGATCGGGAGGACTTTGCGTTGATCGCGGTGGCATCAGTCTGGCGAATAGAGGAACCGAAGCTCAGGGCGTTCATCAAATCCTCGAACGAATTGATATTGACTTGGTGTAGGCCAGTCAGAATGATGCGACCTTTGGCATCCTCGCGAATCGCTACGGCGCCGCGATCACTCATGGGTGTCGATTCAGGGAGGAGAAGATCTCGCAATTGCTCGTTATAGATCTGATGGTACGTTAGCTTTCGACTGTCGAAATCTAAGTCTGACTCAAGTGCATCGTACTTCTACATAGCTGGCTTTCAATTGCCAGTTCTTTTCGGCAGTTGCCCGGCCGAAACTGGAAGTCGAGCTGATCGAGTAACGTGCTGGTGTGCGAAGTCCAGTCGAACTGTTGCGATGGTGCTTAGCCGGGCCTTCCAGTTTCTCAATTAGGAGCTGGGCCGCACGAGGGATGATTCCTAGCAATAGTTAACTGGAATATCCTGAACGAGATAAATGCACCGCAACTAACCCATTGACTGTGTGTCGTGTTGGTCGCTGGGGCCAGACGTTCCCATGGTGTATGATTTGCCGGCGCCGGACTGGCCGTAGGCCAAAATGGAAACATTGTAGCCTTGGAGAAACGAGCTCACGCTGTCGCTAAGATATTCCCAGATGCCGTTCTGGTCCGTAGTTTCGGGAAAGACTCGATCAAACACGAACAACTTGCGACCTTGCGGGACATCGACCGCAAGACTCGTCGGTGACGTGACATGAACCATCGATCGCTGGAAACGTTGCGGAATCAATTCGTACCCGGGATCGGTGGGCTTCAACGGGGGTCGTACACGGACGGCTGGAATCAATCAGCTGCTGGTTCAGGGGGCACCTCCCTCGCAACATTCGATGGTCGGGCCATATTCCAGACACATACCGACTTTGACCGCTGTTTTCCCATCCTCGTCAGACGCTCGACTGCCTCCACCAATTTTACTGCTCATACTCAGACGGCTGTTACTCCGCGGGGTCCGCATAATGCCACTGAAAGGCCGCTGCGGCGTAGTCGCCGTGGTGGGCGAGACCGGCGGCGAGACCGTCATGTCGTTTTACAGATTCGCGATTGACGTCGGGGAAAGGAAAGATCGACTCGAACGCGATGGATGAGTTGTCAGAAAGCGGACGGAGAGGGTGTCATGAGTCGTAATCGTTGAGTGGTCTAATTATGATGATTCGTTGGCGTGTTGTTTTTGTCGTGTCGGTGCTGAGTTGGCCGGGCTGCGTTTTCGTCTGAAATGCGCGCGATTTGGCGTCCTGCGGCAATCGGCGACGTTGATGATAATTGATAATTCTCTATGTGCAGTGAAAGTGTAAGGAGGGAATTGTGATGAGTTCTGTGGATGATAACGAGAGATGGATAAGAATTAGTTTGGACGGTAACCCCTGAAGGATAGGAATATAGAGTTTGGGGTGCCGGAGGGTGCGCACTCCGCAGGACAAAGAAACATACATACACAAAACTTGAGACAGGCCCAAGGAGGGACGGAGGCAGAATAAGGATGAGAATGAGCGAAAAGAAAAGGCAGCCTCCCTACAGAGCAAGAAAGGAGTGAAAAGGACGGGAGTGAAGGAGGGAAACAGAGAATCCTCCGTGCAGGTCCGGGGATAGCCAACAGTAAGTAGTAGCCGGTAAGTAATCCAATGTTATTATTATGGTTATTATGGTGAGATACTGAAGTTACTGAACTCCTGAAAGAGCCAGCCGAGAGGCAGAGGCACTAGACAACCTCGTTAGACAGTTAGCGACCTACTAAGTAGGTGCTAACTCCTATTGAAGTAGTGCAGTAATCCTGGACTGACAGTCTGAGACGAGTCAAGACTTTGTGCCTGGCCTGGCAAGGTTCGCAGCGAACGAGAAAACGAGGACTGTTTGACTGGATTTTACCAGGACGGGTTAGAGGCGTGTATTGTGACTGTCACTGCTCCCGTCTCAACCTCACACCAGGGCAAGATCGGCAACCACCTCAATATTAAGGGACATAATCCAGTCAATCTCTTTCAATTACCTGGAGTACTCAAATTGAGGTCTATAATTATATGGTGAATTCGAATTCGTCAGATGTCACGAAGGAGAGGTGTTGGACTTGAACAGTATCGGTGGTAATACATCGTCTAACTTACGACTCCAGGGGATGCCAGGGGAAAACCAGTGGGGCCAAGACGAGATAGGCCTAGACTGGCTTAAGAACGACTGGGGGAAGGTTTTTCCAATAATGAGCCGACATCTCAACTCTCAAACAACAACAGTAGTGAGCAGTCATAGGAAGATGTCTCAGACAAGACTACAACTCCATGCTACTTCATTCCTGCACTGTCAACCACGGCTTCCCGCATGGCCCGGAATGAGGTTCCACGGTTTGCGACAGTGGAGTCCTGCGGCACTCGATTAATTAATCCAGGAACCAGAAGCTTTCTCAATTATTGCCATGCTGAGATCGGATATCCGCTTGTTTGTAATTGCCGGGATGCAATCATTGTCAAAGACCATCGATGTAGTACTCCGTCGTGACAATGCATAATTTCATTTGACATTATGCCCTCGACAAACATGACTGTTACTCGATACTCGAGAACCGTTCGTCCATTTATTGATATAACATGGATGGAATGGATAGAATCATGGCCCATACTGGCCTTCCAGTATCCACATGTCATCGCGGGTTCCTGAATCTGTAACGGAGAAACGAGAAGTTAAATCAGATGGTGAAACCATCGGTGGTTCAAGTGCTGTCGAGCGGATCCATCCTGCAGGTTAGGTCCTTGTGCCATTGCCAAGAGCCAGAGACGAGTCCGAGGTCTAAGCCTGCAATATCAAGAGTTGTCAAGAGTTAATTCATAATGATATCAATTATCAGCTCGTTCTCTTTCACAGACAAGCGATCGTAAGATCTTTGCAACAGACCACACCGAGAGCCAGCATACCCTGGTAATATGTGGAAATTTCCGAGGCAAACAATACGTCGAGAGGATTTCCGACGCACACAGTATGTAAGCCATTCGGCATTCGCAGATCAGTCCATAATCTCTGCATGTGTGTCGCATGAAACAACAAAGAAAAAGTATCCCAGCCCTGATTTCGGGAATACCCAAAAGTCCAAAGTTTTGTTACTCAAACCGAATCTATCTACGGAGTAAGATAAGCTGAATCTGACAGGTAGAACAGTTGGGCTACTCCCGAGTCAATCTCATGCTTCACAATTCACAAGTGACAAAGTAAATTTCGATCGCCGTGTCACATCTGCTGACAAACGGGCTGCCAACGAAAAGGGAAATCAAAGTGACCATCGCACCTATTTACCTACCTCGGTAGGCTGGGTCCTCTGGTAAAAAGCTGAGATCTGCCACGAGGTTGACGTCTTAGATGACTGAAAGGATTCATTTAGTATTATTATGATCAACCAGACAGGAATTAAAATGATTGGATAATGCTTGAACGCCATCTTCTCGCTACATCTACTCTGTAGGACCTTAGTCTAGATCTTTAACTCATAGATACTCCGTAGCAGGACTCGAACACCATGGCTACTTTCAAGAGACAGGAGTCCAAGACTGAATCCAGTTTCATCGACAAAGTCAAGTCCTTAATGTCCCACGGTTCCCACCGTCAAACGGTTGGACCGTGCTCTTAGCTCCTTCAGTAAAGCATCACAACAAGTGTCTGGAAGAGTGGAAATCCAACCAGCTCGGTCCAGTGAAACATTCAAAAGTTACGACAAGCCATCTCCTCACTCAAAGCGCATCTTATCTGAATAGCCCTAAGAGCATCTAGATAGAAAGCAAGGGGCTCACCGAGATACGGGCACGGCTACTGTACTCCGTTCTCGATCTGATCCCGGACCACAATGCAGATATCTGCATCTATATTTAATGGTATTGGCCCTGACAGCCTGCAAGTCGGCAAGATCCCTGTCCTCGTATGCAAGGACTCGATGCTGAATTGATGTATCGTTACACCGTTGAATTATTGACCATCAATCACTTGCGAGAGTAAACCTTGGATTCAAGCGACCATTCTACATATTTGATGAATGAACCAACAGAATACTGTACTCGCCAATTGATAACGTATCAGAAGTACTAAGTAGATAGGTAGATAGACTAACGAACATCATCTGTCGCTGGAATTAGGTTCCTGCAGTTTACTTTTTCTCCGACGCAAGGGGTGCGCACAGATGTGATCGGTGTATTATTTTGGAAACTAGATAATATGGATATGATAGGCAACGTTTTCGAAGCCTGCCTTTGTAGAAATGGTGTACATTCCCTGATATAGATACTCCGTACTGAACGAAATAATTGCTCCTAGTCTTATACTAGAGAGAGTTATATGCATATATATCCTTCAGGTAGATATATATAGCATTGGCCAAGGGTTTTGTTGCTAAGCATGATGGATCTGGCGCCTACAACTCATGTCCCTTGGAAATAGACAATGGTCCCTTCTTGACCATAATGGTAAGAACCTCGTAAAGAACATCCGCAGCGGCCCTAAAGACACCGTCAATTGCCATCCGAAAGAAAAATAGCAGGAAACATACATGGTAGAGAGCTCTGCGTTTGTATCATAAGCGGGAGCAACCTCGACGATATCCGCACCGATGAAGTTGATGCCGTCAAGGCCACGGATGATGGTGCGCAGTTCACGGGTCGACCAGCCTCCAGTCTCGGGGGTTCCGGTTGCAGGTGCAACTGTCTGTTGTCAGAAGAGAGGTTTGAAATCGCGGCAGATAAACTCACAAGCAGGGTCAAGAGTATCGATGTCAATGGAAAGGTAGACGGGGTTCTCGGTGCCGACGCGGTCTCTGATCCTCTTGATGATTCCATCGGTTCCTGCTGCAGGTCAGCATTGATGCCCTCGCGCGCGAGTTACTCGTTGTTGGAGGGAGTCTGACCGATGGTGTCGATTTCACGGGCCTCGACAATCTCGAAGCCGCAGTACCCGTCGTTCTCATAGTCAGAAGGTCCAGAAAGGGTCGTCCGGATGCCGGCATGGATGTTGGTGTCGTTCCTCAGGAGGCCTTCCATGGCAGCATGGTAGAAGTAGGTTCCGTGATTGACAGCAGCAACCTGACTGGGCGAACCGCCAAAGACCTTGGGCTTCCATGTATCCCTGAGACCTGTCAATCCAAATGCTCTCGATCGTGGTAAACGTCAACCTACAGATGGCTGTCGAAATGGATCACAGTCACGGGCCCGTAAGCCTTGTTGATACTGCGCAGCAACGGCAGTGTGATGGTATGGTCACCACCCAGGGTGATGATCCGGGGGAGAGTCTTTCCGGCCCTGGACTGTCCTTCGGCGTCCGCATCGGTGAAAGGCTTGCGCATGAGCAGGCTGTTGTGTCCTTCTTCAATCTGCTGGATGGCCCAAGCATTGTCGTACCTAGTTACAGTTAGCAAAGATGATATCGTCGATAGGTACGTCGATAGATAGATGACATACGATGTCACAGGAATATCACCACAATCCAAAACCTTCAGGTCGCTAACGAATGGATTCGCTTCCAATGGTACATTGTACCCACCGCTAAATCCCAATTTGCGTGAGCCTTGTCAAACCGCCATTGTAAGCGTGGGTAGTCATTATCGAACGTACTAGAGATTAAGACGGCGAGAACCTTGTCTGATGCCACTCGGGCCGAATCTTGCACCAGGTCTGTATGAGGTACCAGTATCGAAGGGAGCGCCTGTACTGTTAGCATTTTACAAAAGATTCTGTAGACAGATTCAACTCACCAATGAAGGCGATATCGAATTTCTCTGCCTCGCTGGCGAGACAGGGAAAGTAGGGCAGACGACCGAACGTCGAGATGCCGGAGAAGACGGAGTCCGCCTGAGTACCACCATCACCTGGAATAGTATTGTACCACAGACTTTGATGCGGACCAGCAATGGACTTTTGCCGGTGATCGCTATGCGCGGACGCAATGGCGGAAAGTGCCAAAAGACTCAAAGTGGAGGTGATCATGTTGCAGTACTCACGCGATTTATTTGAGGAATGAGAACCTTGTGGATGAGAAAGACACCAAGGTACGAAAGGAGGATGGATATATTTATGACCACAAGCAGCCCATGCAAACTTCTGTCCATCCCCTGTATGATCTCCAAGACAGTTGGAGTCCGCGGAGCCGAAGCTCGACGGCCGAGCACTCCGATTTCGCAACAGGTCGACGATCTTCAATCATTGGAGAAATCGTGGGTAAGGCATCATCTCTCCAGACAACTTCCTATATTGAACAATAATAAAAGTCAATTCGAGCTTCCGATGGCTATCAACACGGAGATACGTTCCAAGCATCCCGGGCTCAGTGGGCCGGACTCGCAACGGCAACTTGCTCACTGACGGCCCGACGGGTTGTGCTTCTGCACTAGATCAAATTCAGAAGTTAGCAGGAGAGCGAGCACCAGGCAGGATCTATCTGCAAACGCATTTAGCCGAATATGCCTATGGAGTATGTGGGCAGGGATGCAGCAGTGACATCAGAACCGTTGGCAGAAGTAGAACTCCACCTGGTGGATATTGGGGAAAGCAACGCAATCCCGGCAAGTTAATCTCAGATCCCATTCCCAGAAGGGAAGTTCTGGGGAGAATGAAGACGTGGTTCCAGAACGACGCAAAAGTGAAAGGAGGACGAATTGACAGCAGAGTTGTTATCAGTGGTTGCTGGTGGCTTATCTCGACGCTATCTTTAGGGGTGGAGATCACTGATAACAGTCAACCCTATTTTGACTCGTCCTCTTACATTACTCCATGACGGAAAATTAAGATGCACGATGAATTGACTTTCCATGTGGATTCTCTTGGATTCTGGGGAAATAGCCATCTGTACAGGTAGCTACTGGTCTCGTTTTGCTGCTTCTCAATCGTACTTCCATTTTAGGCCATCGAAAGTGACGACTCTCTTGTCATAGGTGATATGGACTCCTTTCAATGATGATCAAAACAGTAGTGTTAACAGCAGTGTGCCCTTATCGTCTTATCTCCCAGTATCCGTCTGCTGACGTGTGCGTGAAGATGCTTCAATAATGTACCGCTTCAGATGATGGGAGAATGTCGAAGACACTCTGGTACTTTTGACCTGCCTCAGGTATCCATGTATGTTTCACTGTAGGTAGCTGCAAGGCTCGAGTCTGAGTAAGATGACTGAGACGCAGACAATGGCTTCGCGTTCTGCTTCTTGATATTATTTACTACATTTTTGTCTATCCTCCAGTCAAAGAAGTTGCCTTCATCATCTACTATAGTTAGACCCCGTCTCAAGACGCTCATGCACATCCATCCGCTGAAAGGCCTTTTCCACCTCCGTATCCCAATTGCTAAAGGCCACAATCAACCACTCCAGCACCCCGACAAGATAAAGCGCAATGCATTGTCCCACCCATAGCCCCTTCAGACCCCATCCATGGAACGCAAGCCAGATCCCCAGCGGCAACGCGCCACAGTAATAGCTGACCAGGTTCACCATAGCGCCCACATGCTGCCGGCCCATCCCTCGCAGACTGCCCCCACAGCTCCCATTCAGCCCATCCGCAATCTGGAACAGGGCCACATACGGCAGCACCTCGGCCGTCAGACGCACCACCCGATCGTCATCATTGAAGATCCTCGCAAAGTTGTTCCGCGTACCCATAAGCACAGCCAACACCGCCCCACCAAGCACCATACTCAACCACGCAGCCGTATTCGCCGCACGAGCCGCACCGCCCGCATCCCTAGCCCCGAGCAGATTGCCGACGCGCGCTGACGCCGCAACGCCCACACCGAATGGGATGGTATTGAGGACCTGGTCCGCGGTCATGATCACGCTCTGCGCAGCTAGCGGGATGGTGCCCAGGCGGCCGGCGGCGAGGGCGACAATCTCAAACGCCCACCACTCCGTGCCGACGTGGATGACGCCCAGGAAGGCGAGGCGGGCGAATGTGCCGAGGTTGTTGAAGGCTTCTCGCGACCAGCCGCCCCAGCATTCGGAGCCGGCGATGAACCGTGCGTAGAGGACGAGGAGGGCAAAGGATAGCCAGTAGGATATACCTGTTGCGAAGGGGGCGCCTAGTAGGCCCATCTCGAAGGTGTAGCAGAAGAGGTAGTTCAAGAAGGCGTTGAAGGGGGAGGTGATGAGGAGGACGTAGGTTCCAGGCCGCATGATTCCTAGTCGATCTTTAGCGGGAAAATGACCAAAAAGAAGGAAGGGGTGGTACCTTGAGCCTGGAGATACTTCTTCATCACCTCAAAATAGATATATCCCAAACCTCCAGGAATCAAACACGTAAGAAACCGTGCACTGTCTCTCGAGAGAACCGGATCCTGACCCAAGAAAAGAAAAACATGCTCCGAACAAGCCCAGAGAATAGCAACAGGAACATAAAAAAGACCGAGCACGAAGAAGCCCCGCTGCAGCAAGATCCCCAGATCATGCTTGCTTGAGCTCCCCGTGAACGAAGACGAGGCCAGCGTATCCAACGCGGTCGTGCCTCCCAGAGCAATCATCCACGCCGTGATCATGGCGAACATGAGCGAGAAGGCGGAGGTAGCGAGGTGCTCCGGCGATAGGCGTCCGACAATCAGCACCGATGCGGTTTGTAGACTGTTTTGGAGTGTATAGGCTAGGATTACGGGGATTGATCCCTTGAGCAGGTACCAGAATTCTGCGAGGACAAGGCGTCGGTTTGAGACATCTTCCTCGCCAGTAAGGGTTGTCTCGCCGTTTGGATGCCGCGAGCTGTCAATGTCTGTTGGCTTTGGGAGGAGAGAAGTATACTCGGTTGGATTGTCTCCATCTGTGGAGGAGCCACTCCTGCGAGTTGGATCAGGTGTGTCGGGCATTTTGACGATGATGACGGAAGGTCATGTATAGGATGCATAGCAGGAAGTAATCTATATATGACATATACATCAATATGCTAAGCGAGAACCGACACTTTGGGGGTTGCCAGTAGGCGTCTTCCGAATAGAAGAAGATACCCAATCATTGCTGGTGTGTAAGTCTCCATCAAACAACAACCCAGTGATTCGGCATCTCACCAGTTTCCTATCACTAGTCTTAATTTTGTTTACAGTCAATTTCCTGTCTCCATCATAAGCACCCACGGAAAGTGCATCTATGCTATCTCAATCCGGTGGATCATGCCAACCGGCTGAACAGCAAACTCAAGCATTCGGTCGACAACTGAACCGTCCTCGAGGACTTAGTCCGACTTGCATGACCCACAGTAGAAAGTACGTAGAAGACAGTCCAATGCATGGAATCCAGCCTGTAGGTCACTGCAAGCAGTCCGGCCATTCATCAGATGGTCCGATCACGGAGGCCTTATCTATGCCGGCCGCAATGCAGTGCAAATAGGCGTGGAGGCGGGAACGAGTCAACAGTTCGAGAACAATGAACAGTCTCCCACTCCAAATATTTACCCCAATGGGAAAAGATCTGGAACCCTATCTAAAAGTAGCCGGAAAAGAAAAAGAACCAAGGAAGTGGTCGATTGGCCTTGGAGAAATAGTGTCCTTCTCAGTAGATATGTGGTCCCCGCGATTGATAACGAGCCCTGACGGTGGTCAAGTCTGGACAGTCGAAGCATATCTACTATTTTCGACTACGAAGCATTCCTATAATTCTGAACAGATGGATACAAATGAGTAATAGCTGGAAGTGGCTGGTTGACGAGGAAAGTTTCTGATTTTAGGCTTACACGTTCCCAGATCACAGGAATGAGTGGCGTTTATGCCACGAGCAACCCGAAAGTTTCTTGCCGGTTATTTGTTGCAGATAACGGTTAATCATAGTCATTGCATTCGTTCTATCAGAAATTGGATCCTATCATGAAATTGATGAGCCCTTGATGTTGTCTGCCCTGGTCTTGAGCCGGTGCACCGAGTCCGACTTATGTTTCGATAACTTCCGAACGATCTACTCGCTAATGAAGATTCTGCTTCATGGAATCAGTGGGTTATTCCTTCTTTTTTGGACTGGAAGTGAAGCTGTATTGGACCGCATCATAGACATTTACAAGTTTGTATACAGGACCGGGCTTGTTGCTGGCAGTGGTCTAGTAAATCAAGGAATATAGAACGCAAAGCATGTTGCCCCACTGAGGCCTAATCACTATTTGAAAGAAATGAATATCCAACGAGGCCTGTTATGCTTATCATTTACACGGTCTTAGTCAAGCCTTAGACTTACCAGTTGAGCGCCGGAAAAATATCCCAGACAAACAGGCCCAGATAAGGGAATTCTTCTTTGATATCAAGTCGGCTTTTGATTTGACAATGGCTTGAACGAACTATACTCGCGTAAGCTCAGGTACCTGGCCTTTATGGCTCGTCCATTCCATAGTGGGGGTTGTAGATAGATCTTTTTATATCTTGGAATGCCGAGTACTAGCATGAGAGGAATACCTCAGATCCATCAACAAGACACTCATTTTGAGATCGAATGCTCACATAGACCATGGGGAAAGAACAGAACAAAGCCGATCTAGGGAATTCGCAGAGTGTCAGTGCGATTGAGGAGAAGCAGTCTGTTCCAGTCGAGCTGGGAGTCTTCGGCGAGGCTACCATAGAGCAAAATGGAATCAAGATACATCCTCAACCGACTTCAGATCCCTTGGATCCGCTGAACTGGTCGAGGCTTGAGAAGCATAGCATCTTGGGAATTGTGATGTTCAAGTCAGTTCTCGCATATCTTAACATATCAGTTAGCCATTGCTAATATGGATTGAAGATATTTCCTGTTCACTTACATCACAACGACAACAGTTCCCTCATTTCCTGACCTCCAGACTCAGTTCAATATCAGCTATTCGGAAGTCAACTGGACCGTCGCGATCCCTGCCCTAGGTCTGGCACTCGGGCCCCTCTTTTGGACTTCGTTCAGTGATATATACGGCCGTCGGACCATTTTCATTATTGGAACGGTCATCGCTCTGGTGTCGACCATCGGTGTAGCAGTGGCAGGCAGCTATGGCGGATACATGACTGGTCGATTCTTCCAGGGATTCGGGGTTAGCCCAGCGGCAACGGTTGGAATGGCAGTTGGTAGGTGCCATCTCCATCATCTTGATCCACGGTGACGGATGCTGACTCAATGTCCAAAGTCAATGATCTTTTCTTTGAATATGAACGCGGACAGAAGCTTGGTTTGTGGGTTCTCGCGATTGACTCTGGTCTCTTGCTGGGACCAACCTGTGAGTAATTCAACTATCTCCCACATGGCACCTGCTAAGCCTTCTCAGTCGGCGGCTTCTTGAATTTAGTGAGCGCAGCATGGATCAACTGGTTCAACGCCATCCTCTTCGCCGCACTGCTGGTTCTCGAACTCTTCCTCATGCCCGAAACCCTGTATCCGCGCTCAACTATGCTACAGCGCATGCCGCGGGAAGGCGATAAACCTCCGGCCTCTTCAGATATCGAACAAAGCCCAGCTGACGAGAAGACTGGGAGCACGGCAGCAGCAGCTGCACCTCCCATTCCAAGAACAAAAGAACTCGGCTTCTTCAACATCAGACCTGTTCCCGGCATGCGGCATCCTAAGCCATGGGACTCTGTCGTTCGCTTTGTCCTCACTTTCCGATTCCCCGTCGTCGTTGTCAGCGTTCTCGGATACTGTTTCTTGTGGTATTGGTGGATTCTGTCGGTCATCACGATGGTGCCTGCTGCGTACGCGTCGTACACCCCGTTGATTCAAGGACTACTGTTCCTTGGCTTGTTTCTGGGGACATTGACCTCGGAGATCTGTTGCTCGGGTAGACTGAGTGACTACATTGTTGACAAATTGGCGAAGAGGAACAGCGGCGTGCGCGTCGCGGAGATGCGATTGTGGCTGGCCTATCCTGCTGTTCTCATCACAGCCGGTGAGTTGCATGTTCTGTTGGCTTGCACAGACGGGGCTAACCTGGATTTAGTTGGACTTGTTGTCTGGGGTGTCAGTATCGACAAAAACTACCACTGGATGGTTGGTCAAGTCGCGTTCTTCCTATGTAAGTCTGTCCAGCCGATGGGGTGAGGAATCAACTGACAGTCCTCAGTCGCTGCCGGAATCCAGATCGGAAACACCGTCACAAGCAGCTATATCATCGATAGCTATCCCCTTCAGTCAACTGCTGTGATCAACTTCTATGCCGTCTTCCTCAACTTGAGTGCCTTTATCAACCCAGTATGTTCCTTAATAGCAACTTGTTGATCGCTGAGACGGTAGCTGACATGATATCTTCAGTTCTTCATTGCGCAATGGCAGGCCACAGCAGGATACACATGGACGTTTACCACGCAGGGTTTGATCGTTGCGGTTGGTGGAATGGCCTTGTTTGCATTACTTCACTGGTTTGGAGGGTCGATGCGGAAGAAGTCACCAGTGCCATCATGGGTCAATCCTGAGTTCGACTCGGGGAGTCCATCTGTATAGATGCCATTGCTAGAGTTTCTTACCATGTATTTTCGAGAATATTAATATTGAGGTAATCCTTCACTCCACCCATGCCGCTCCATACTGTAGACAATCTTGTTTTCCACTGCCTTGCATGGGCTTCATTTTCAGTTATTAGGAATCTAGATTTAAGATACAAACCACTGTGTGTGGCTATATCAATAAACGACTTTAATCATCTTGTGTAACTGTCATTTTGTCCCGATTGCTTCAGGCCGCTGTCATTGCTATCCCAACCAATCTGTTTGATTCTCATCATTCACTGCCTTTCAGTGCCACCTAGTTGTTTGTCCCTGAATCTGCTAGATATTCAATAATGACAGCTGTGGATTCACTACTAAGAAGCGCTGCGTTTATTGAACTCCCCATTCTGGTCTATATATTCACCCAACTCCCCAGCTAAGTCCACGCTTCTCATCTCCTTCTCCCCATCGGACTCTTTCTCCTTCTTCTTCTAAGTCTTCCTTCAGTATAGACGCTCTCAGGACAGCAACCACGACCCTGAGATATCCATAACCAGCACAACTCATGGAGCAAGCAAAATGAGACGTTGATATGATTGCACTTTTATCTTTTTTTCAGCATCCCAGATTGTCGTCAACTCCCACATTGGTTTGATTATTTTTCATTAACCTACATCAAATTGTGATCAATAAAGCCTGCTGCTTCCTACCAGTACGACTTTCTACATAGCCTATTTGCGAACCTGCCTACGAACCGACCTCGACACGCAAGGCTCTCGCTGTCTCGCATGATCTACTTGCTGAGCAGGATCGGAGCACAGAAACTTATTCGTCTCTGGCAACTATCAGGCGGAGAGCGAGCATGATGACTTGATAATGAACTGGATGGCCAGTTCACCTTCCGAAGGGTTCTGCAACACCTGAAAGACAACGGTTTCCAAGCTTCAATTAAAATTGCGAGTTCCACGTTACGGAGACAAGAGAGATATCTTGATTTCATTCTCTTCACAAAGGAATCAGGTTGGCCGTTCTTCCTCCCAGATGTTGACAGGGCAACAAACTAACAGGCCGCGGTCTAGGATTTCCAAGCACCGTCAGACAGAGGTTCGGAAGACGGCTGGTTGGGAGCAATGCAGTTTTCAATTGCCCAACAAGCTCATATGCCTAAAAGAGCCCCTCTGACACTTTCCCCCCGCAAATGAATTCTGAGCAATCTGGTCTCGTTGCACGCATAGATAACTCCATTTTCTCCGAAGCAGAAATTCGCGCTTTGAGAATAGATCTTAGAGCTTACCTCGTTGCCATAGCTCTTCGTAACGATGGAGAGTGGTCTTTTCGGCCACTGGAAATGGCACAGATCCGGCGGAGAGGGAAAGACGCTCGAAGAGATTAACAGCGGTGCGATGCATCCAGGAGCTCCATCCAAGTAAGGATAACACGAGACTTGAGAGGGAAAAAACTTACAGAGTATACATGCTGATGATGCTGATCCAATCTTAGTGATAGCGGAGAGCCGTAAACCTCCTGTCACAGCTTCGCCCCATGGCAAAAGAAGAGCCAACGCCGAGGTCATCGCGGCGACGCTCCTCGGATCCGAGTCTCCCATGGGCATTCGTCGAAGCAGGGCTAGCGACAATTAGCCATGCGGACGCTTTGATTATCCTGGACTCCTGTTTCTCGACCGCGGCCGCAAGGGTGCTGGCATCCATGAATACTTGGCAGCGTCGGCTTTTGAGTCCCCGGCCGCTGAATCTGTGGAAAAGAGTTACCAGTCAATTCATTGATTCGTTGAAAAGCATCGATAACCCAGAGCTTACAGTAGCTCAAATCGATGCCAAACTGGTGAAGGGGGCTAGTTCGACCACAGTGAATTGGTGAGTTTCCCTCGGTCACTTTGGTCTGCGCAAGCTAGATTCTCACAGATACTTGAATGCTGACTCTGCTGTCTCCCGCAGGCGCTCGTCGTATGTGGGACTTTGCAGGCTGAACGAGGATGAAACCCAGAACCCCTCTACCCAGCGCACTGGACCAGTTCCAGGCTTCGTCAGACGACTGACTGCCCTACTCAATCAGACAGAGAACGGCGGATTCGTTGAAGCTACGAAGAATTCACTACCCACTGGAGACGAACGACGATGGCTGGCCTTTTAGCCCTGGAGAGACAAAGATTACACTCAAGACCAGGGCGCAGCCGCACATCGCTTTGCAGAAGTAGAGGTTCAGAACTTCAGCGTCCTGGTTGACTGTCGTCTCTGTGGTTGAATTTATCGTCTGCTCGAAAAATCCTCTCCCAAGCGTTAGACGAAGCCAAGGATGGAGTGGAAGCTAAGGGTCAGCAGCTACCGGAAGACGGCTCGTGCAAGGAGAAGCTTGATAGTCTTGCCATGCGATTCTTCACAGGCCCAGCCGCTGAGCTTAGCCAGAACTTGGTCGTTACCTTTCTCACGAAAGCGAAGGAAACTGAGGATCTAGAAACATGCCTCAACCATTTGCAAACCATGGGAGGTGCAGCTCTGTACATGGTCCTGGCAGCGATTTCTGTTTTCTTCTGGTCAGCGGTTCCTCTAGAGCAACAAAACGACAGAATTTCCTATATCAGGGAAGATTTCCCCCTGCTCCCGGAACCCCGATCGAACAGGGTCCTTTGACAGAGGCAAAACAGGCTGATACGATCCAAAATGACCTGACCGAACCATCGCAAACTGCTCTGTCTGCCTGCCCATGAGCAGTGTTACCGGTGTCTGCAGGCCGCCTGCTACCGCGACGCCGGTGAGCTCCCGTTCTGCTCCGGTTACCTCGGGGCAGACGGGAAGTGCTCCCGCTGTATGACATTGCACCAGCAATGTCAGACCGTGCGTTCCTTCTATGTCCTCCTGTGTTGACGCAGTTGCTGATATTGCTCCCTTTTTTGAAGTTCCCTGCTGTTGCCTTGCCGGAGGCCCGTCAGGTTGTGGCCGCGGACTATGCTCGCCGTGCCACCCATCCCCGGGTTGTCGACCTTGCTCGCGAGGCCGTCACCGATGCGGCCTGGGCCTTTTAAGGCTCGGGTCCGCGAAGGTGGCGGTCCTCTGCCCCGCGGGCCGCGGTGCGCCTCCCGCCCCGGCCCCGGTCCCCGCGCCTGCTCACTGCTGTCGGTCCCGGCTCCGGCGGTCGTTGTTGCTCCCGCTTTCCTTCCCAATCTTGTTCATAAAGCCTACTGCTTTCTACTAGTACGACTTTCTACTTGTGTTTATACGAACCTGCCTACGAATCGAAATGAGTTTTTCCAAACCCCCAAACTACGATCGAAACACCAACCCCGATTGATTTCATCCGGCGGGTTTGCCCGCAGGTTATCAGGCGGGCAAACCTCTTAACCACATTCTGGTCGGATGCTGATAATGAGACTTTGATACCCAAGGGGGACAGGTTGTGGGTCCACCCAGACAGGCAGTTCAGTTTCTGATTCATAGCCTCGGCACCAAGCATTCTTAACGTCAACATTGGAATCACCTGCAGTGTCAACCTGATCAAAGGGCTACTTGGAACAGGGAAAGCAAGAACTAACCATGGCAATCATCCTCTTACTTATGGCATTGGACCCGGAGGTCCTACTTGTCGCTTAGCCCGAGCAAACTCGAACTTTGACACTAGCACAGGGATGCGGAACCAGAGGTGGACGGCTTTAGTGGAGGCTGTTATTGCATCTCTGAATAGACACTCTCAACTTCAGCAGTGATACAGCCGACTTATTTTACTTCCGAACTCCAGCCTATCAGCATGCACAAGTCAGAATTGACAGTGCAAACTCCGATCAAGCCAGCAATGAGAATAATACAAGCACATATTGAATTATTAATCCTCCGCTTGCGCCTATAATCTCCTAGTCACTCTGTCAGGCTGGGAGCGTCAAGGAAAGGGAGTTCGGCAGCCAGCGAGCCAGCGCAGATTCACAATGTTGTCCAACGCTTCGCCAAGGAGAACGCACAGTCGAGTCTTCTGGGGGAGGCCTATGACGTCTGATCAGAGTATCCATGTGCAGTGTCTACATTAAGCACCCATTCGGGACAGGTGCCAAAGCCTCGAGGAAGTTGCAAGTTCAATGAACGACGACTGGAGAAGGTATTTCTCCTGGAACTTTACAAACATGTACCACGGGCGTAACGGCCGCCCTACTGTCGTGTTCGTGCCGTCACCGTGGATGAACGCGAGGAAAGGAGACCCCACCAGACAAAGTCCAGCGCCCTGCATGACCTCGAGTTCATAGGACATCTTCGCCAATGGCCAAATTTCCTGGAACACGTCATAGAATTCCATCACACAGCAAGCCCTTCGCCTTGGCCTCCATGCTTATCTGATTACCATCACCTTACGCAACGACGGAGAATGGAGGTTAACTCTATTCCCTACGCCGGCCAGATTCATAACAGAACAAATGGGACTCAAGCGATTGGAAATTAGGGGTCACCCTGATAAACAGTAATATCGTGGTGTTCCGACCCATTTAGCTCATACCATGTACCTTGTTATTACGACACAGCATAACCGCAATTGGGCCATTGGTCAGGGCTTCACTTCGGATTTCACAACAGTGAAAGGTTGGTGGGACGCTGGTGTCTGGTGGTGAACAGAAGGACCCAGGCGCAAAAGTCAAGAAAGTCAAAAGCACAAAGAAAGAGCTGTAGGAGGCACTCAACCTCCAAGGCAATGATGAATAGCTTGAATGGCTTCGTTCGGAAATGGTGAAGCCCTGGTGGGTAGAGCTCTGGAATGATCACTTGCTTAAGGACCAGACGAAGGAGCAAGGCAAAGGCATCGGGGATATTCAGAACCGGATACTAAGTGGTGAGTCCCACGGCGTCTTGAAGTACAGCACAATACAACCCCAGAAAGAGGATTGGGACACTGCAGACCATCTAGCCCGCTTCCACTTCAATATCAAGAATATCAATCTGCAATGCAGATCATTGTGCCATTGCATCGACTTTCTCCCAGCATAATTTCAGGGCTCCTAAAGCCCATGAAGGTTGCGGGGGCCATGACGGCCAACATCATGCCTTCTCCGCGCCATGGCTTGGCTGAGCCACTTGAAGATCTCGCGACCCGGACAGACCAGTCTATGAAGCGTCGGCAGAGAGAGATCCGAGAGGCAGTGATGCTTAGAGACGGGGTCAAGTGCGTCATATCAGACCACAATGAAATATGAACGCTTAGAAGCGGCACATATTATGCCTTTTTGTCTCGCTAAGTGGGACAGCGACTATTAAAAATGCCAGAAAATTGCTGTCTGGGAAAGTATCCTTTGGTATTTTCCTAGTGTCAGCATGTGGTTAAACTTTTACTACCAGCAGATTAATGACCTTGAGAATGTCATGTTGCTCTCTTACACTCTTCACAGTGAATTTGGATCATTCAATCTAGCAGTTGAAGAGACGAGCACACTAAATGAGTACAAGATCAAGACGTTCCCTGGTTTTAAACTATGGCCAACTCCTCCACTCTAACGACTTTTTTACCCTCCCACTGATAATGAATACATACGAGGGTTGTCTGGTGGGCGTCCTAACGCGCCCAGAGCAGTTACCTTCAAGGCAAAACAACAGGAGGCATTCAGCGCGGTACAGAGCCCTGAATGGCGTCAAGGCGTTGTCTACGCTGATACAGCCAGCACACTCATACACATTGTATTTGATTCACAACCCTATTCCTTTCTGTGATTTTAGTTCTAGACGTGCAAGACGAAGAGACGGGCAAGACGTATTCCAGTTCAGTACCTCCGGCTACGCATCTGATGGTGCCCACTCCGTCACAAGAGGGTGTCAAAGGAGTGGATCAATGATGCCTACTATCATGGCATCTATAGGGTGTTTACAGACATGACAGATCAGCCAGAAGACATTATTACGAAGGTTATGGCATCAATAGCGAAGAGCAATTCTGCTTTGGCCTTGAGATCAATGGATCATAATGAGCGGAACGACTTGAAGAATATCATCATCACTGCACGACATGGACTTCAGTAACTTCTTGGAGTTGCAGCAATCATCTCAGAACTTAGAGGTTGATCTCGTTCACTGTCGGTGTCTGGACCTTTCACCCGTAATCCATCACCCTCAAGTGAGATATCAATTGAGAGTACATCTCAATCGAAAAAGTCTAAGACAAGCATTTCACAATCGTCGCCCTGGGGGTTTGATGGCAGAAGAACATGAGGATGCAATACTTCTACTCCAGAGTGCAGTGATTGAGGATACCCTGGAACAGGGAGTCGATGATACAGAACCTGAAGTCCAAGATGTCCCAGAACACCAGCAGATGCCACCTCCAGGTCACCAACACATTGGGCGACAACACTATTAGGTTACATTGTCACTTTCTTAGGCCTCTCAAGGAGATCAAACACTATCGGAACATCACGGGCCCTTAATTCCAGCTGGTACATTCAAGCGACCTGTCAGATGCAAAAAGCAGCTCATGGAGGCGACTAAATTTCGAAACGGCTCCCCTGATTGAATGCCATTTTGAACTGGGTGTTTGACCCTGTGAATGGGTACATCACGCCCCTCCAGGAGATGCATACAGCCTACAGTGGACAAGAAGAGTTTTCAGACTTCCACATCTTCCAGTATAGTGGCACAAATCGCCGGTTTTTTCTGTTTACGCAGTGCAAGAAACCGACGACAGGGACAAAATCTGGAAGGAGGGCCGCCAGCAGCTCGATTACCGCTTTGAAGAAAATGAGCCAGCTAAGCACATATGTGACCGATGCAACGCAGAGTTTCCGCGTGTTGGAAAAGCCAGGAGAAAACACTCACGGACACTATGCAGGAGAATTTTGATCCTGGCCTAGCTGGGAAATTCTGGAACTAGGCGATTGCTCGAGGGCAAACTGCCCAACCCTCAGGCTGAAAATGCAAGCGATATTCGCTCTGTTGTGAAATTCATGCCTTTCGCAGTCATAGGGTAAGGATTTTTGGCCCTACAGTGCCTGTTTGCTGCATTGGACGCAGGGATGGACTCGCTAGTCCGAGATAAGTGCTTTCACCTGGATATGCCCTACTTCTCGCGGCTTGAAGCGCTCTTTTCCAAGCGGAAGTGGATCCATGAAAGGATTTACTTTGTATGCAGAGATTCAGGAGCACTCAGATTAGTGGTTTGCTATCGATGCAGAGAATCCAGTGATCTATAGGGGTGCGGTGTTTTGTCGCTGGTCCAAATGCCAGCATAAGGTCATGCTCTTCCGTGAAGCCAACATCGCTGATGAGACAGCCTCAACCCTGTGCTGATAAACAGCACTCCTTGGATAGTTTTTAGGCTGGTTCGATGAGCCCCTGATGCCGATCGGAGAGGCACCGCAAGTGCTGGATGATGATGAACTATTGGCTGTACTCGAGGAACCGAGCGCAAAGAAGATGACGAGGTCCGGGAGATCGTACGGAGGCAAACCCGTGTCCAGCAAGGACACAAGTTCAGCCCGGAAGGCTTTTCAGCAGTCGTTGGCTGAAGCAAAGGAAAGAGTGGACGCAAGAGCACAGAAAGAATACGATTCCTGCACCTGCAAAGACACCCTAAGCCGTTGCATAGAGCTCGGCGATCGGTATACGACACTAAGGGATGAAGCAACGTCGTACACATGGTTTGTTGGAGCCAAGGCTCCGAAAACGTTCCTCCCTTCAGGACGTCCCCACTAGAGTTGGCGGAGCATGCTGTTTCACACGGTCCGGGACAGGATAAGATGCGTGGCTCCAGCAAACAGACCGAAACCACCGACTAGACGGGACCCTGACTCCAGACGCACTCGCGAAGCAGATGACACATGGCATTGGCATTTTGCAGGCCCTCAGAGCAGAGGGTAATAACCCTGTTAATGCAGCGTTAGTCACATCCCTGTCAACTCTCTCCGTCCGATTTCGTCTGGGAAGGCTTGACGGAGCTTCTATAAGGACAGGTACTAGGTCGAGCTAGCATATGCTGGATAAACAATCGTGATGTATCTATCGGGCTATACTTGGTGTTGGGGCCGAAATCATAGGAAGGTTGATCAACCTACTACACATGCGTGGCAATCAGGCAAACCAAAAGACCAACCTCATGTCACGTTCACTACGGCGCATGAATATGAGGGGAATGATAACGGCCTTCTACGCGGAGAAGTACTGGCCACCATGAATCGACTTGAAAGCGGGCAGCATAATATCATTCCGGTAAGGCTTCCCTGGGTCATCTAACACCGAGCTCGCCAATACTAACCTTTCCCTGCGTATCAGGTCATGGCACTATTTTTCATGTCTGGGAGGAAAGGCAGGGTGCTTCAGGCGTACTTCGCTGACGACGGGCTGGTCATTTACAAGAGCAGACTTTTGTCTTTCGAAGGGAATAAGCGACGGACCAGACGCTCATGACGATATCGATATCCTCGCGGACGATATGTCAACTAAGACCTGATACATGGACCACGCAGCCACGCAGCCTGACCCAACCCAATAGACACAGAACTAGTGATCCCAGTGACCGCATACACTGGAGACTAGTTAAGCTGTTAATACTTGATACACTACAACCTCCACAATATACCTGAGTCTCAGACCTTCAGGTCTTTAATGTGATCACAAAGGACATCACACACACTAATAAACACAGGAACTGGTTTCCAACTGGAAGGTCATCCCGCGGGCACAAAGGCCTCCCGTAAGACACGGAAGGAGGAAACGCCGGTAATGTATCTGTCCTTCGCGCTCACAGACCCGGAAACCCGCTACCCAACAACTGAGAAGGAGATTCTAGCAGTCCTGCGATGTTTAGAAGAGACCAGGTAGCTCGTCCTGGGCTCACGACATCCCGTTATCGTCTACACAGACCATATGGCCGTCAAATCGGTCTTAGGTTGTCAGTCCGATGCAACTGGACGTTTGGCCCGATGGCATTACCGACTACAGGAGTATGACGTCGAATACGTTCATGTCCCCGGGAAACTACAGATTATCGCAGACAGATTGTCCCAAATACCTCACTGGACGACAACAGGCCCTGACAAGGAAGAGTTTTCTTTACCAGCATTTGTAACTTCGCAAATACAATAACCTCATTCTTCGGGTACGACAGCATTGAGCGATCGTGAAAAATACCTTCCGTACTTAAAGGAAGACTGGTACAGCACTCAGGTGGAAAAGCTCCTTAATGGAGGGTCGGACAAGCGTTTTAGTCTCATCAACTTCGAGGACGAATATCCCGTGAGACTTTGGCTCTAGAGGGAAACCATATACAGACTGCACTCTGCGAAGTTCAACTGTACACATACACCATGACAATAAGTACTCTGTATCAAGACGTACTTATGAGCTTGCTAATTTCTTGACGATAGGGGATAGGATCATATCCCTCGACCTCAGGAAGAGACCGGCTGTTTTCTAGTGCTTAGTCAATTGGATCATCGTGTGTTACTTGGATGGATTTTATGCATTGATGACTTAGTCATGCACTGAATACTGAGGTTGGACAAGCATTGAATTGGCTGCAGCTACAGCAGCTACTTATTCAGAAGCCTCCAACTGGCGGGCTCCAGGCAACCCCATCGGACCGGACAGCGCGAGATTTTAGATGTCATCCTATCTGGGTTTATCTCAGCTAGCGAGGCATCTAGATTAACTGCTCTCGCTCAATGATGTGGTTATACTGAGAAGGTCGTACATCTTACGTTGTCAATATTCAAGCAGTATTAAATCTGCATTCAATAATGAATCATCTATGTGTACAAAGAAGCCTGAAGAAAGTCATTCCTATTGCAGTCAAGGGGGAATCTCAGCCTTCAAAGCGCCCTCCGGAGCCCAAAGCAGTTTGTAAGTCAGGTAAACGCCGATTATGCTTCCATGAAGATACAGTCGAGGGGGCGGACGGGGGAAAGGTAAAGAAATCAAGAAAATCGTGGACTTGGAACGGATAGGAGTCATTCAGATGGCCCTAATCATGCTCGACGGAAGCCGTTATCAGTCGCTATGGCGGCTCTTGTAGGTGGACGCTTAATGGGAACGATGGAAGAATGACCCGGAAGAATGACGAATCAAAAGAGAAGAAGTGATGCCGGAATCGAATCTCACTACCCAGTAATAGTCGATCCGATCTCCGTAATCTGCAGCAGCCCCGTGCCAAAATCAGAGGTGACCGAATAACTTCAACCGATAGAGGCAGGTAAAGTTTGCCCCCCAATTTGATTTGGCGCGAAAGACGACTCGGTCCACACGGATGTCGGGCTGGTCGATGATCGCATCCAGACTGAACTCCTGGATGTGGTGAGGTCCGTTGATATCATACTTCCACTTCCCTACACGGTAAAATGTCGGACCCAGAGTTGTAGCGTTCCAATAAGCACTCTCTGGTTCATTGCGGTAGGCGGGACGAAGATAGCCCATTATATAATCGTGCAGTGAGAAGCGCTCTGATAGCATCGGGGACTGGTACTCCGTTTCGAGAACTTTGGACTCAAAAGAAAGGAGCCGGTCTAGGTAGGATTTATACCAGGCGGCAGATCCTGCTTCCGTCGGAAGATCACTAGACCTACTTTTGTGGATCGTGTATTGAACCCAGAGCTCCATCTCCTTCGGTGCGGCTCCTGGGTTAAGGGTAGCATGTTTCGGAATATGCTCGACGACCACCTCCTCCGGTACAATGGGCCGGCTCAAGTGAAGCGCCAGCTGCGACACACCGTTTCGTGGAGCGCTACACCAGCAATCTCCCACGCTGTCCCAGGGTACCAAGGCCGTAAGGGGTGGATTCCGTGTTAGACGCGGATCTGCACTCCAATCGGATAGCCGGCCCTGCAGCCACTTAGGCAGCCTGGATTTTTTCTCTCCATAGGTTGGACTTGTCATGCGCGGATCTACCAATACGCCCGTCCCTATACTGAGGAAATTGGGCTTCTTTGGCACTTTGGCCGGCTCAACGATAGCGGTTGGGCCAGCGACATTTTTGACCTCAGATTTGACGACTCTCAATTCCTTGGATATAGAAGAAACCTGCGCTCCTAATCTCATCATTTGGTTATTGAGACTATTCAGCGCCTCTATGTCCGAAGTGTTCAAGGAAATTGAGGGCGCTGGATTACGAAAGGGAAAGTGTGAGGCGATGTCGTGCGGTATGCTGGCAATTCTGTCGCTGAAAGAATAAACTGTGAGAAGAGATATGGCGGTCAGAAGTATAGCACCAGCTGTTCGAAGAAGTTGTGTCCATGGGAGAGATGGAAGAGAAATTGATACTCTAGGGATGAAGGAAGTGGCTGGTGTTGATCGAGCATGGTCGGTGAAAGATCGGTCTGATGACGGCGCGGTAGAATTATTGAATGACTGTTCTTTCGTGAAAAAATGTGGAATGATTGTCCTGACAGGTGCCGAAGACACTTCCACTCGTGGTACAGGCTCATTTTGCGGCTCCAGAGGCTGATCCAGCGGGGTTCGATGGTCCGATTGTGCCTCAGATTCCACTGTCGGCTCTCGAGACGTTTTCGATGCAGATAGACGCGATTCAGGCTCGTCTTCCTCCACAATGGTCTCATTTGCGAAAGCAAGCCCAGAAAAGCGACGGGGCGGTGCAGTAATATTCTTCCCGACCGGCTCATTGCGATAGCGAGTGGAACGTGTCCGTTGCAGGTCGTCATCGTGGATATCGCGTTCTACCATCCACGAAATGACAGATTCATTGTCATCGATGCCTGCATTTTGTGACATTTCTAGAGACACGTCGTTGCGAGTCGGGGAGCCAATGCGCTGCAGTGGGGAAGGATACAGTTGTTCTATTGGCAGAGAGGGATATTTGGGGTCCGTGAGGAGTTGAGAGGCCGGACTGGACATGGTGGAAAGTGTGTGTGGGATAGGAGGAGTTGGAGTTGCAGTAGATCTCTCTGCTTGCGCTTCATTTTCTCCGTTGCGCTGATGCGGGGAGACAGTCGCGTCGCGTAACGTTTCAAGCAATTGTACCTGATCAGGAGTTGGTTCTCGCTTGGTTCGCCGGCGAACGGGGGATGCATTAGCAGCCGCAGATCGTCTCCGCGAGCGTGTGTTCATGTGAGGTCGCTCATCTGTATCATTGGATTCATCTGGGCCATTCTGTCGATCTCGCTCCTGAGCGTCTCTGATGGTCTGATCAATTGATTCGGCCACCTCGGCCAAACCCATCTTCTTCGCGACCAGTCGACGAGGAAGGACAGGCGCTGCGGGAGAGCCATACGCCCAGCTTGGCTGAGTAGGCACATCTGGCAGCGGCTGGTTACTGACACTTGGACTCGAATGGCCAAAAATGATCGAGGCCTCGGAGCGAGCAACAGCTCCAGCTCGCCGGGTGCCCGCGCGCTTAGGCGGCATCTGTTGCAGGTGGCTTTGTAGGCCGTATATCGTTGTCTATGCGAGGTCAGTTGGAACAGCAGACAACGAGGTCTTAGAGTGGATCCGTCAAGGTAGGCACAGATACGAGATACCAACACAGTAGACGCAACTGCCGTTTGACGAAAAGCTTAGTGTCAAAACTTACAGTTTCGGTAAATAGCACTCGCTATCTGGAGCTGATCTGCATGAGTCGCAGCCGACACTTCTCAAGCGGCGACCTCAGGCAGAGATCGTTCCCGTGTTGTCCAAGACACTTCAGATAAAAGACGCAAAGAACCAAACAAGAGTCGATAGTAAATTCAAAAGCTGATTACAGCATTCACATATCATCAGTTAATGGCTCTGCGTGATCTCCAGGTCGTTGCAGTGGTAAAGTGTTGGTGAGGTCAAAGTGAGACAAGATGGGATCTAAAAGACAAGCAACAACAACGATATTGCCGCATTCAATACGGGATATTTTGACTTTTATCTTGTGAGAAAAAAGATAAAGACAACATCAAGACAAAGCGTCCCAGAGAATAAAGCGGCTCAGCAGAGCACTGCGAATAACGTTCGGCGTAGTCAAGAATAGCCTCCACGTAAATGAAGGAGTTCGGCGCGCCGCAGCAGTCGAAACGCGGGTGTTTTTCGCGGTGGCTGGAATGGAGACCCACAAAGCTTAAACCCTCAGGACGGAGAATGGAGATATTCTCGATAGCTCTGCCGGTAGATCTTTCGAAATCGCGTGTTAGAGGTTATATCACTCCCTCGATGGCTGTTCGTAGTGTTGAAAGGGAGATGTCAAGTATTTGGTCAAGTCCCCGTTGCATAATGGAGCCAAATCGGGAAAAGCTTGGCAACAGCAGCAACAGAGCGAGTCACCTGCAAGAGCTCAAAGAGAATCGATGACTACCAAGTTGAAAGATAATCATGTGAAAATATCGAGTGAACTCGATGGCCAATTGATGCATACTAGAAGACATGGAGAAGCTTGGATTGTGTCTCTTTCTTTGTTCTTTGATTGTGCGCCATTCAGCAGACTACTATTCATGAGGTCCTCACATCACATATCACTTTTGTTCGACTCCTTGCGTGTTTCATCTTTACTTGGACACTCGAGGTCAAAATATTTCTTCTTTGTTCTATTTTGAGGAAGCCCGAAGTGTTACCTCCTGTTCAGATTGAACTCGACACCCTATTGGCCTATCATATAGCCACCATTTCGCCTTTATATTGGTTCCAAGATACAAGCTAGTATACAATTGTGAAGAATGTGGTATAGTATAAGGTGCAATCATGATGTGCGACGGGTCAACATGACAAAGCAGCGTAGAATATAGGACGACAGTGCAAGCCGTTAAGAATCATGCAGATTTAGGAAGTTGCCGGCATCATTCAACAAGTCCAGGCCGCCACGGTACCGTCCTTGCGGCCTTCGAGCAGGTATCCGTCCTTCAGCCGTACTCGCTCGACTGTCGCAGGCGCCGGGCCGTTCTCATCTGCACCAATCCCGGCTCCACAGTCCCAGTGGTGTCCATCGGCCTTATCATATACTTTAACAACGTTCTCTCCCGCCGCAGCGACAATGCGCTTTGTGTCGAACATCATGCTGGTGACTGGTTTGTCGTAGGCGTACGCATCGAAGATGGAGCCCATGCGTAGATCCCATATCTGCAATCATGTCAGAATTCAGGAGAAGAGATGACCAGAAAGAAGACTTACTCTAATGCTGCGGTCCTGACTTCCCGTCACCAAGTGCACTTCGTCAAATTGCAAACACGTGATGGGCCCAGTATGGCCAACAAGACTACGATGAACCTGACCGCTGCGAAGATCCCATAGGCGGACCATGCCGTCAGCAGTACCGCAAGCGAGCGCGGCATCAAAACACTGGAGTGCGCCGACGAAATCCGCAGATGCGTCCGGGAGGCGTCCCGAAGGGCGCCATTGTGTGTCAGCCCCGAGGGTTGACGCCTGAGCCGCGGCCCATAAGACATCTAATGTCTGGACGCAACGTCCTTTGACAAGATCCCACTGCCGCAAAGTTTTATCCGCGGAGCCGGAAATCAGCGTGTTCCCTCGGAAATGGAGAGCTGTCACTTCGTCAACGTGTGCGTCGAGCGAAAACACATAGCAGTCTTCCAGAGTCGTTGCAGAAAACAATGAGAAAGCATCTGACGCATCGTCCTCCCCTTCTTCGTCTTCATGTCTGTTCAGACGGTTGTCATGGGTCACAGTCCGAGCACGACTCAAGTCCCAGAGTTTGACCGAAGCGTCCATAGATCCTGTGGCAACAATGTTGTCCTCGACCTGCAGGCATCGAACGGAGGCATTGTGGCCCTCCAAGAACCCCGTACAGCGGCCGATATTAAGGTCCCAGACTCTGACGGTGTCATCCAGCGCGGCGCTCACCATCGTACCAAACGGGTAATCGAAATCAATAGCTGTCACCATGTCGGTATGGCCTGGCATTTCCTTGATCTGTGATCCCGGCGCAAAGTGTTCGTGTAGGACAGGCATCGAGCGTTTCCCTAACCGTTGTTAGTGATGGATTGTAGAGTAACGAGCTTTGGTAAACAGTACTTATAGAGCGCTTTTTCAGACTCCTCGGCGAATGTGAAGGCAATTTCTGATAGATCGATTCCGACATGAAAGACGCATCCATAGCCGGATCTTCCGAAATGACAGAGTCATCGTTTGCTGCCGAGGATTTCGGAGTCGCTGCTGTTACAGGAGTCTTTGGTGCTTCCTCTTGGAGATCCTCAAGCTTGTTGTCGATTTCGGTCACTGTCAGGTGTCAGAAGAAGTTCCATGAAGCCATCTGGTTCCGCATCACCCACGTTCATGTTCGAGATCCGCCTCTTCCATCTCTAACCCTGCCAACCGATCCAGCACGATTTTCCTCATGTTGTGCAGGTTGGCGATTTTGTTGTCAATCTCATGGATCTCCGAGCTACACATATTCTTGCGCACGCCCATGAGGTCCAGCCGCCGGCTCAACAGATCCCGTTCCTTCTTCAAATCGGTCGGCGCGGACGGAAGAGCCGCAGTTGCCTCGCCATCCTTCAGCAGCTTCTTCCCTTTGGAGCTGCGCCGTCGGTGGGATTTCCTGAATTCCTGGTCGTCTTGTGTGGCCTTGAAGCCTTCGAACAGCGAGTAGGAGCTGGAGTCTTCGGGGATGTTTGCGAGGAGCTCGTCGGGAAGAGAAGAGAGTGCGCGCGATTGAATTTCAGTTGTTGAGAGCTTGGAGCGAACGAGGTCGGTCGGAGTAGTTTGTGTCAGGGAGAAAACTTTGCGCTGTGTTGTCGGCCGCCGTAACTCGCGATGTATGTCTGCCATGGCAGTGTGATAATGCCCGCCATTGCTTGATTCGGTCATCGGTCCCATCAAATGCCCTGCAGTCGATGTGACTTTTCTCCCGAAGGCTTCGATATGCCGGGTCTGTACATATTGAAGCAATATCAGCATACACTGTTGACCATGCCCTTACCACGAAAGTCATAGAAACGCAGACAAGGAAGGAGCAAGGAAAAAGCGCACCGTGAGGCCGATCCCTAAAAGACCATCCGGCTCGACAATATCTGATAAACCAGAAGGCGACTCATCGCGGCGCTGTGTCGCCATGAGGCTAACCGGAGGGTCTTTTGAGACTAAAAGACTCAAAAACCCATAAGGCTTATCCGGACAGAATAGAGGAGTCGAATTGCTTCAAGGGCGACTTCTCGGCACTTGGTCGGCTCGCTGGGGAAGATCAAGAGTTGGCCTGGACTTGCACGCGATGAATTACCGTGTTTCCCGGCTGCCGTATTATTATTACCGCCAGCTAGCGACGGACAAGCTGCCTCAATACCCTGCGAGTCCCTTACCTATATTGATGAGCGAAGGGATGGCCAATAATATGTTCTGGCGTGAGGTCTTTATAAAGGCCTAGATGGTAAATACTAGAGCCGATTCTCGAAACTCTAGACTCTGAATGTAGAAGAAAGGATGTTTCCGAGCGCTTGAGATGTGACGGAGGAGGCTTAATGTTCCAAAAATACCACATGACCGCAGTGAAATACGGAGACCATAATACCCATCAGATAGCTAGGTAGCAGACTTCTCAGACTACAGCTATCTGTCAGCTGAAAGGTAGAAGTAAAAGGAGAATGAGGTCAGACAGAACCTTTGATTACTATGATGCCTTACACAATCTGCAGTGAACATAAGCTCCACGGTCAGCGTCGCTGCGCTTTCCTAGTCCGGCGCTGAAGTAGTCCTATATAACTGGATCAAGCTGCCCGATCATCGGCGCCCACTTCTTCCTTCTTGGCTCAAAATAACCAAAATATCCTAGACGCTGGAGCAGCTTAGAACATTCTCTACAACCTGAGCTCAACAGAAGCATGGACGCGGCAATTGATCTGTCAGACGCCTCCAAGGCGTTGGATCTGGCCAACATCAGATACCAGTTGATGTAAGTCCGAGGCTCTATCCTTGCTTCTGCCCCGCACATGCATCAACTCCAACCCGGGCTATTTCTCCATATTCGCTGTTCATCCGAATGAATGAGCTCGCTGATTCGGGGCCTATACCTCCCTTTCTATCTCCAGTCGTCTAGAGGATACAATCACCTTCCACCTGATCGAGCGCGTTCAATTCCCCCTCAACAAGACCATCTACGTCCCCGGCGGGGTCAAGATTCCCGGCGATGAGATCAGTCTAATGGACTACCTGCTCCGAGAGCAGGAGCGCATACAGTCCCGCGTCCGTCGCTACGAGTCCCCCGACGAATACCCTTTCTTCCCGGACGCGCTCGAAAAGCCCATCCTGCAACCCCTCGAGTACCCCAAGATCCTCCACGACAACGATGTCAACGTCAACGAGACCATCAAGCAGCGGTATATTGAGAATATCCTCCCCGCGGTATGCGCGCACTTCGGGCGCGAGGATCGAGGAGAAGCAAAAGAGAACTACGGGTCTGCGGCGACGTGCGACGTCAGCGTGCTGCAGGCGCTTTCGCGTCGTATTCACTTTGGTAAGTTTGTCGCGGAGGCTAAGTTCCAGAAGGATCCGGAGTTGTTTGTCAGGTTGATCAAGGCCAATGATCGGGCTGGAATCGATGCGGCCATTACCGATGCGAAGGTAGAACAGAAGGTGCTGGAGAGACTGGGTCTGAAGGCCAAGACCTACGGGACCGACCCTGCGTTTCCGTCGGAGGCAGGGCCGAAGATCAATGTGGATGCGGTGGTTGCCATGTACAAGGTGAGTGAGAGGTTTAACTGCATTGTAAACGAACATTGCTGACTGTGGAACAGGAATACGTTATTCCTCTGACCAAGGTGGTGGAAGTCGAGTACCTCATGCAACGGCTGAAAGGCACTCAATGGGAGTGAATGAGATAAATGGCGTCGCCGGTATATACGAAGTATTGATGGGAACGATGTATCTTATGCCCTCACGAAAAGAAAAGAAACAGTAACCTCTGGGTTGAATGATGGATATAGACATGCAAGCGTCCGCTAATACTCATACTTTTGTTCTTTCGTCATGAAATCATCGGCTGTACTCTGATATGCCTATACAGAAGGTTTTAGGTAATCCGTCACCTCTTTGACTGCTGCTTCCAGTTTCGGGCCGTCGATCAATATCAGACTTCCCGATGTCTTGATGCCGAGATCCTGGAAAGCCCGTTTCGAGTCTGAAAGGCCCTCGTCGTGCTTGTGTGTATACTCTATCGAGCCAGAGCAGATCGCATGTCGCTCAAGCACCTCGTCCTCGGGGTGAAAGAAGAACCGCTCGACATTGCCGCCAGACTTCTTCTTCTTCTTCTGCGGCCGCGACTCTTCCATGTCCAGCTTGGATTCGACCTCCTCGTACGTCTTGGACACAATCAGATAGTGGGAGAAATTGTACGGCTCCTTGTCTTCAATGGCCCACGCGATCTCCTCCAGAAGCATGTTATACATTGGAGGAACAACTTCGGGGGGCATGTTGATCAAGCGCTCGGTGAGAATCAACCCAATTGGAGGGATAGGCGATTGGGAGAGGAGCTCCGAAAGGGGCGCGAGGGAAGGATTGGACGAGGCTTTGCGTTGTAAGTAGGAGGTCAACTCCTTGATCACGGGTTTATCCTGGACAGGTCAGCCTAGCTCCTCTCATTCCTCAAGGAACAAGTGGAAGTACCTTGTGCTCTTGCAGATTCAATACGGTCAAGAATGCATATGGATCGGATTCATTGCCGTCCACCTTCACTGTCGATCCGAGCAAGGGCTGTGCTAGTATCAGATCCGTCAATGCGGACAGGTCGAAGATCTGAGAGTCGGCGTCGAATAGTTGTCGGATGAGATTCTTGAGTCCGTGAAAATCCACCGCGGGCTGCGGGTCGAACCATTCGAAATCCACATTCACCATATCCATCTCCTGGTCAACGTAAACGTTGTTAGCATGAAATGCGATAGGAGCAGAATGGCGAGTCTATACCTCGTCCGACTCGTCGTCCTCCACCGGGCGCCCGGTACCGCCCATTTCGACATCATTGTCTTTGAGCTCTTTTCGCTTTCCCATTGTGAATGTTTCTTAGTGCCAGTATGATCTGTGAGCTCGAAATGCATCTGTGTTGGCAGTCGAAGTTCTCCAGACTTTCTTCTTCGGCGGTCGATAGTTGCTCCGATAGGCCCCTCGCTAATTTTTTCGGACCTTTGGTTTATCAGCAGCTTATCGCAAACACGTGACCTGTCCACTTGCAGGGGATCCCAGTTTGTCGCGACAGGATCATTCAAAAAACGAGTAGGCGAAGTCGTCTTCAAGGATAAGTATGCCCTGAGCTGGAGGCAGTCAATCTAATATTCAATGCTGGAACTCACGTTGTGGCTCGTCACGATGGGATGGCAATGCGGGCTTTCTCCGCACTAGCCTTTCCATCGATGAAAATGCACGTCTTTTGGAACTGTCTATCCTGAAAGTAACAAACTCATACATCAGCTTCCACTTCCTCAACCGTAGGAACCTTGTCCAAAGTCACGCCAAAGAACCGCGCCACCAGCTGCACACAATCCCAAACAACCTGCACCTCCTCCCTGGCGAGCCCCAACCGCCTCGTCCCGCGAATATGCCAATGCGTCTCGGTCCTAAGATTCTGGCTCATGATCGCCGGCAACACAACCATCTGCGTATCCACATCATCCAGAACCTGCCGATCAGACAGAAACAGCCCGTAGGTGATATCCGCCGATAACCAAGCGAAGTCCTTGTGCGCATTGAACAGGTCCAGCGTGTTGGACGCGTTGCGCGCGTACAGCTTGCCGAACCAGTCCATGCCGCGCTCGTGGTTGGCGCTGTCGCATTGCCAGTTCTCCCGCGTGCAGGTGTACTCTTTATCCTCGTCGCGCTCGACCTTGCTGATGGCTAGGATGGCTTCGATGGGCTTGCACACGCCGACGATGATGACGGATTTGAAGAGGGCTTCTCGTAGGCGCTTGACGAGGGCTTGGCGGGCGCTGGGGGGCTCGTTGCCTGGCCGGTTGATGAGGTGGAGGTAGAGCTGGTCTGCGCGCTCGGGGTCGGAGCTGGCGACGAGGGTTGCGATTGCGAGGATGTACCATTTGTCTGCGGGGAGGCTGGTGGATCTGAATCGGGATTCGATCTCTAGGAAGAGTTGTTCGTAGCGAGGGTGGATAGATGTCATTGTGATGATTGCGAGTCAACGTTAATGGGTTGAATATCGAGGCAAGCACGGAGAAGAATGATTAAGTCTCTGAGTGGGATGTGGTGATTATGCAAGTATCCATAGCTGATGCCCGCTTTCAACCCCACACCTCATGTTCAATCTTCGGATGATGCATCCAAATGACTCCAATTTGCGATGGAGTTTTTGACTCAATTATAGATCAGAACTCATGTCCGTCTGAAAGACAAACAGAATATCCTTGTCCTGCAGGGCCACAAACTACAGCCAGGAACGGGCAGTCTGGACGGAGCTGCAATACATCATGACACCATAGACCAACAACACCAACCAGGTTTCCCTAGGACAATGTCTCAAATCATATTGAATTTCTCCTCTTCTCCACAGTATCCTCTAGAGAGTATGATCTAATCCAGAGGCACCTATCTACTCCCCTCTTCTCACGATACAACCGGGCCCCACAAAGTATGATCTCAGCGACGACGATATGACATCACAATGCCAGCATGTGGTATAAAGATCTATGAATCTCTCACCACGACCGACACACACACTTCATTCAACTCAGATACAATACTTTAATTGACCTCACGCGACCTCTTACCCTTTCTGAAACTTCAATTCTCAGTATAATATCCCCAAAATGAGTGGCAGTGGCACAAAGCATAACCAGAGATCCGGTAGCTCATACGCCGGCGGCGGCCAGTCAAACGTGGGCCAGCCCTCCATCTACGAGGCTGGCGACCAGCGCAACGAGCCCCAGTCCGTCATTAACGAGCGGGAGCGGTACCATGAGGGCCCGAGGAAAAGTCACAGAGACAAGGATCCGAGTATGTCTCCCAGACCCCATGAGACAACCGGCTTGGTCCGGAATCAACATAGCTAATGAGAGTAGAGGATGAACGCTCGATTGCCAATAAGCTCGCTTCGGCGGAGCAGCACCCCGACCGTAAGAGTGCGAAGATGTCATACGAGAATGAGGCAGAGTTGTTCAAGAAGGATCCCACTGCTCCGGTATGTTTTCATCCCCTGTCGGCGACAATGGTGTCTGGATGCTGATGAGTGTAGGCGATTCTGCACGGCCATGAGCCCTCGAAGGGAGCGAAGATCGACAAGGAGCTGCAGCAGGACGATGAGCAGCGGTTGAGGGAGAAGGGTATTAAGAAATAAATGGATCTTTATGTTTGACCATAATGCAAGGGATATCTGGATATATATCCCTGACAGGAGATATGAATATCTTATTCACGAGGAGCAAATGTAATGTTAGCTTTCATCTCAAGTGACGAATAAATCGGACGCTCATAGTCCGTGGTCTGTGCAATCTGCGTAAGTGCTAGATGAAACGAAATAATGTACATGCAAGATTAGAAGGGATATATACGACAACATGGTGGTATAAATGGATCGTCAACTCATGAGAAGCATGTCACGCTGAAATGTCCAATGGCTATGTCCGTCAAATGACTCCATAGGATGCCGGTGGGCAAGAAGCCTAGTATGTTCAAGGTGGAATCCCTTGAGAATTCCTTCAGGGTCCTTGGCTGTTCAATCATCGGTAAACTTTGGATCGTCCTCATGTGGTTCGGCGAAAACGTTCTGCCAGTAGCTCTCGACCTTCTGGCAAACCTCCGCCTTGTTTTGCCATGTCTGGAACTCAGTCTTGGGATCACAACTGACCCACTTAATCTCTTCCCAGTAATCCCTCTCGACATCGTAGCCGAAACGACTGACCACATCTTCCGGTGCGGTCCAGGCGCGCCCGTCTGAGCCATCGGCTTTGAGCGTCGGGGTCGTGTCCCACTTCGTCCCAAAGACGTTCTCTGCCGGATTGAACTTGGGGTAATGCGCATGTATGAAGAACACGCGCGGCGCTTTGGCCACAGAGGGATCTATGACCCGCCGTTTGTCCTGACTGATCAAGGCATAGTCCTCCGCCGGGTCGGCCTGCGCCATGGCCGAGCCAGAGAGTCCTTGGCCGTCCGGCTTCCAATGACCGAGAGCCTGCACTCTCTCGCTGACAGCGTAGAACGGCTCCCCCAGCGCCGTTGCCGCCTGCAGAAATGTCTCCTTGTCCCCTTCCCCTGGAGCTCCTTGCGACAGCAGCCGGAAGTAATGCGACGGCCCGTAATAATTGTAGTAGGCAGCCAATAAGAGCGTTGTCAAATGCATCTGCTTAGACACTAGAAAAACGCCCGTCTCGGACGACTGTCGAGCAGACATCGGTGGGATCGGTTGTCGGGAGAGGTCAAAGTACGCCGGAGATGCAGTCGACGCCCAGAAGTCCGGCCAAGTGACCAAGCCGTTGGTCTTGAAGGGCTCCGAGTCAAGCAGCTCTTCAGGTTTGTGTAAGGGGAAGCAGTCCGCATCCAACCAGATGATCTCCTCGAACGACGAAAATAGAATTGCAAAGACCTTGAGTTGGTAATGCGCGATAGGGTTTTTCCCGACAATTTCCGAAAGGACCACGCACTTTGCACCTAGATCGGGAAGCACGCCATCGCAGATCTTCTTCTCATATTCGGTTGCATCCTTCATGTATAATTCTACCGGTAACGTAGAGCCTGTACGGCGCAGCATCCGTAACGACGACAGAAACACCGGAAGGTATGAATTCCCCGCAGTCGAAACCAAGCCGCGCGTTCCAGCAGTGTGGGGTGAGCGCAACTTCGTCGATACCCGGATATCGCGAACATAATTCGCATGCGCCTCTTCCATCGCCTTTCGATCGTCGTCTTTGAGGAGGGTCAAATCTGGTCGCGGATCGGTTGTGGTGGCATTGAAATGGACCGCGGGAGCATCGGCCCGGGCAACTGGTGAGGGGGAGTTTGGCGCATTCTGTTCTAGGATGGGCTTGAGGGCTTTCCAAAAGGCAATCTGACGTTCAGTGAGAGGGACTTCAAATGCGGTGCTGGGGACCACGGATGCTGGTGCTGGGGTCCAGTACAGATAAAATGTCGAAATCAGAAAAATAGCGCCCGTGGCAAGGAGGAGCGACCTCAGTCGGCCGAACCGGAATGTTGCCATCGTTGCGGTCCGTCACTTAGCCGTCTGAAGGGAAGTTTGGGCGAGCGTAAGTCAACGTTTTCGAGAAGCGTTGCGAACATAGAGTCGTTGATGGGTGGAGGTGACAACTGACAACAGCGATGGTAACAACTGACCAGGTCAGAGTAACACGAGCATGTTAGACGGCTAATGCACGATTCGAGCCAATATCTGTAGGTTATAAGGATAGAAAACAAAATTAAATAACCTCAAGTCGAGGACTTTCTGCAATCGACAACAATATGGTCCATTATCACCAGTAGTTGCCCCCTTTTTCAGGCTTAGTGCCGGCCTAAGAAAGCAGCCAAGACTTTAGTCAACTGAAGATCGCTTGTGTAATTTATGCACATAACAATACACTTAATGCCTGTGCCAAGAACAAAGGACCTTCTATTCAGACCTGATGATATGCTCAATTTTCTGTAAAACCTAGTCTTTGAACAATGCTATTGAATATTATTCTACGATGCTCAAATTGCATGATGTAGACTGCTCCTTTTGAGTGGGAGTCAGATGCATGCAAAAACAGAATTCACGCAGTCCGGCCTGCTGAGAGAACGAGAGCAGGCCAACAATGTCAAGATCATATGCGGAGATGTGAGGGAATTATTGTTCTTAGCTGTCAAACCACATGCTGAGAGTCTGTATCAGTTCACAGTTGCTCTCAATACTGATGGATGAATGGAAAAAACCTGCTATGTATGAGAGAAGATCACATAAGGTAAAGCAAGACAAGATAATAGCATAAGAGCAAGGCCTGTGGACAATTTGGCGGCCGGTAGAGTGATAGTATGGAAAGCAGGTAAGAACAAACGGTCATCTATTGGAAGAAGGTAACGCAAGCCTCGTGATCATAGGAAGATTCCGTTGCGTCCATTCGAATAACGCCTATTGAAAACTCACCGCAACCCTCATCAGTGGGGCTGCGTCGAAGCGAATTTCGGATTGACCTGGGCTGGAGCTCGATCAAATAGTGCCTGCGACGCCTATCACTGCGGGCAGTCGGGTGGCTGTACACCAGAAGACAATAAGTCGATGCCTGAGTCGGAGTCCCTTCATAGTCTGTGTATTTGCTTTGTGTCAGACGATCGAGATTCGTTAATATCTGCTGCACAGGAACCATCTCTATGCCTTCCACCCCCTCTCTCGCCGCTTCCAGCCTGGCCACTGCCAGGAAGAAGGCCCGCACCGTTTTCCCCAGTCACACCATCGGAGGCCGTTATGCCTTGACATTTGGCAATGAATTTGCTCATCATCATCATCCACACTCGTAGGCCATGATGTCGTCCGAGTCATCTTCGGCAGAAGCCTGCGCTGCAGCCAGCTCCACTCGGTTGTGGAGGGCGAGACAGGCATCGATGTCTGCCAGAAGAGACTCATCGAGCTCGAGCCCGAAAGGGAGATTCTCCAACTCGATGTCCGGTGTGTGGGACCGTCCCAGCCAGCCCACATTCATAGATGATGAAGATCTGTTGAAATGCCATAACTGCATTGAGAGACCGGGACACTGGAGAGTGTGTTCCACACATTTGGCCTGCATAATAACGACCGCCTTCAGCACTTGCATCCTTGTCTGAAACCTTGGTTGGTGTATGAGTTCTTGACTGGCTGACTCCTGCAGTAGACTCCGAAATGGAACGTGCAGCAGGGTATTGATTGCTTCATTGAGTCACTCCACGTGCGTCTTAAAGACGACATCCAGTTCTTCAGCAAGTTCTGTCTCTGCTTGCAGCACTCGCTTCACTTTGGCTTCCTTGGCAGCTTTGACGTCAGCAGGGACTTGCTAAGAGCACTCACAACTTCGTCTGACGCGTAGAGGTAAGTTGAGCGGTCCATCAGGTGGTATTGCTCTGACCTTGTCTTCATGCTTTCAAGCATTGTTAATGCTGCAAAAAGCGCAACTCAGACAACGAAGGCAGGTCCGGCCGTATATCACGTGCCATCTCCAATGCCCTTTGCAGTTAGCGACACAAGATTGAGAACGTTAAGGGTCTTCACACTTGCCTCTTTCAAGGAAATGGTGTCTCTGTTTCCGTCCCTCCATTTCGTAGACATCTTCAAAGGCAATCAAGCCCTGAGAAAGAGCCTTCTGTTCTTCCGATGGGCAGTGGCCAAGCGTGCGGCCCTCTTTCTCCTCGATGGACATAGCCGCTTCCCCTAGCATGTTGCGCCGAAACCCAGGCGACAAAGGTTTCTTAGATGAACACGTCGAGGAAATTCACAAGAGCCATGTTCACGGTCTCCTTGTCCGCGGCCAAGCTATGTCAAGCTTGAAGCATGCACAGAATCGTCATCATTGATAGGGTCGTCACTCTGTATCTGAGCGTCAGCCATAGTTTCGCCATCCTGGAAGCAGGTTACGAGTTTCCATTGATTGGCCTTGATCGGCTTTTCGCTTGAATCGCAGACTTGGAACCAAGGGGTGGTGACACGGATCTTCAAGAATGCAGTAGTGTGGTTAAACCGTACCCAATATCCGCTGTCCCAATTGTGTGGCATATCAATGATGACTCCCGCTGGCAGCATCGGCATTGTCGGCTGTGGGAATCTTGGAATCACTGGGGGTGCGAAGTCAATTTTGGACAGGTCGACATCAGGAGATCTGGCTTTCTTTAGCTTTGCTCTTTTCCTTGATGATATATTATCTTCAGGCTGGTCCGTCGATATTTCGTTTGTGATGCGGAGCTGAAATGATCGAATACAGGTAGACTGTATCTTGTCATTTTCCGCACCTCCGTTCTTCTTAATATCGCGTAGATATGTCATCCAGGTATCTGTATGCAAGTGCCCTGGTCTTAAGCCGTCGAATGAATTGCGTGCTGACACCATGTGAATCAGCAAAAATAATATTATATCATACAAAAGATCACTCACATCAAGTCCCTGCAACCTATCATATCCCGTCCGTCGTTCACGAAGACGAAATCATCCATATTCTGCTAAGTTGCCGTCCTGAATACTTGAAAGGGGCGTCGTAGTTCCACAAATGGCACGTGGATTGTTTTCGCTGCACTCAAAGTAGGCTCGCTGTAACTGAAGGTCTTCACACAACCAGCTTGCTGCCGTACTCTGGATCCCGAACATGCGCATCGTAGATTATTTGCACCCTGACCAGATTCACAGGACCACCAAGCCATTTTCTGTTCATCTTTGAGCCAGTTGACGTAGTAGAAGTTTCCACAGCGCTCTTGCTAGAAGGAAATGCCCCATGTCATCTCCGACGCTGACGGCCAGCCATCCACTTGACGAAGACTAAGTTCTGAGGCTGTTTCTCCCACGTGGTAATCTGATGAAGATTGAACGACTTCCACAAGTAGAGAAATCACCGCTCGGCCGGAGACGCCGCGGCCGGGAGACACATGATATGAAATTGGAACAAGGTGACTTGAAACCCAGCATCTGGAACTGTGTGCTATGCTTGCGGGAAAATGGAGACACCAGGGGAAGAAGGTCTTCTGAAGATAGTGAGAAGAAGAAGAGTGGCGACCAGGGGGGAAGGAGGTGATATTTATACCTGATCAAAGCAAGCTAATAATATTAAGAGAGACCTTTCATTCAGGTCTATAGCATTCAATATCTGAGCAAATCATTGAAAACTACTGGGATATTCTCTAAAACAGTGAATATAGACAAACACCATTCAACAGAACTAAGAGAAAGGATATACTGCGCGTTCCCCTTCATGGTCTCCCAAGGTTATTAAATGAATGTAATAGTAGTATGTTCCTTTGTCTTTCCTGTATTACTCACTGGAGATCCTTGTGACAGAATCAATACATTTTTCTATCCTTGGAAGGTCTCTATTATAAGTCTTTAGGTCTGGTGTACATATCCCTAGCTTCCAATGATCTTGTCCCTACTGACTCTCCCTTTCACTCTGTGGAGACACTCATTCACCATAGCCTAATAAGGCACTCCAGGTAGTACTAAGTATAGACCGGAAGATATATACATGTTGCAATAAGCTTTGACTACTTACCTTACACACCTGGTGGACCATCAGATGTAATTACTTACCAAAGCCAATCAATAAGATAACATCACAGCCTTTCTAGGATTCTGCTATTTTCTCCATTGTTCATACAGTGGACTCATCACTTTCTGCTTTTGTACTGAATGTTGAGTCGCACAAGGATCCTGCTAATAGGCCATGCCTGTTGAATGGACCCCTGATTTGACAGCTGCTGATTGCGCTGTGTAGCCCCGATGAGAGTATTAGAATAAAGGCATGGTCACAGCCCATCTGGCATGGCTGGCTTGCTTATATTCAAAGAAAGGGGAGATATCCATGTCATTATGCCTGTCTGAAGCATACGGATACTGTATACTCCTCAACTGTAGTCCATTAAGTTTGGCCTTATCAAGATCAAATGTCCGGCACGGAGTTTACGGCGTTAATGATGGTCAGCATTGCCGCTCAGCATGGACCACTCAGGCGTGAAGAATCGTCGAGCGAATCAGACGTGCTGGGTGACCTGCACTAGCAAAGGTACTTTAGTACGGTACAGTAGTGAGGAGGGAGGAGGAAACTGAGCAGCCATGGCTCAGTAGGGATCTAAGCTCTAGCTCAAAGGATGTTGTTACTTCAGGGTCTACTACCTAGGTTCTGGGATGTCACAGGATGATAATTATCGTTACAGTAGTGACACTCAGGATGCAGTTCATTGGTTCTCGAAGGGCGGATGGAACCGACGTGGGGAAGTTGGAGTCTTTGGAGAGGAGGTGCTTATCAAGCCTCAGGCCTTCCATCCTCCAATTCGTCCGGCTTCTTCAGCCTTGGTTAACTGCCTTGGGTTAATCAAGCCAACCCACCTCTTTTCCTCCTCAACGGCTCAACTCTGTTACTTGGGGGGTCTTCTGGTCAGAGCAGGATGAGCGGTCTAAGACCAAATAGATCTAGACTTCAACTCTATCATCACCTTTACTCTCCTTGACGCGGTTTGGCTTTCTTCCACCTTCTGTCTCCTCACTTCGTTCCCGTTCGTCCAATTCCTCTCACTGCAACAAGCACACCAAACACCTCCGAATCCTGCTGTGTCGATCGTTCATCTACTGGTTACCGACAGCCCGATAAACTATCGATGGACCCCCGCAGTCCGGGTCCATCCAGCTGATTCCGATCGTTGACGATCACCTCCTTGCTTCCGCACGGCGCGACGGTTTCCAACTCCGATACTGGGATCGCGGGCATGGAGCCAACCTGCCAACCCCCGATTCGCAAATCCCAGTCCACCTCCGCCGCTGCTCCCAGGAAACGACGTAAGAGGACTGTTGTGAGTGGTGCAGCGGATGACTGCTTTACATGTGCCCGGGAGGGCTCTGTCTGTGACCGACGGCGGCCGTATTGTTCGCAGTGCCTGAACCGTGGACGGGATTGTGCGGGATACAAGACCACGTTAACCTGGGGTGTGGGTGTTGCCAGTCGAGGTAAATTCCGCGGACTGTCTCTTCCAATTACCGGAGCGCAACCAGCTGCCACCGTGGATAGTCGTCGTCGTTCCGGGGGCGAGGAGAATCCACCAGGACAGACGATCGCATCGCCAACTACATATACCTTTGCGTCTGATGCATCTCCTACCACTCCCTCCGACAATGTAGAAAGAGCCACATTGCAATCGCAGGGATCGCCGAGTCGGGACAGCAATGAAAACGCAAGCTGGTTGCGAACTGGCGCGGACCCGCGAGCCTGGCCAGCTCCAGCCGCTGATTTCTCTTTTGGAAATCCGCCAGTTGTTGACACTAGCTCTCCTTATACAGAGCCGCCAAGACACTCGACCACGACGAACTCGTCATTACAATATATGCAGACAGTCCTTGTGGCCAATCATCAATCTTCCCTCCAAACCAATGCTTGGACGGAAAGCTGGCCAAAGTCAGCCACTTCTAGGTTCGGACAATGGCAGGTGCCACCAGCTTGTAATGCTTCACAACCTCAAGAGACCGAAGACGCTGCCAAAAACTCAACGGAATCAGAGGCCTCAGGCAATCCTCGACGGATTGCAGGCCATTCCCCATCATTTTCTCAAATGCTTCTTGCACGATCGGTCGGTCGCACACCCCGTCTCAGATACTTGATAAGCTACTATGCGGAAGTCATTGCGCCGGTCATTGTAGCTTTCGACAGCCCAAGCAATCCGTTCCGCACTCATATTCTGCGTCTAGCGCAGGACAGCGAGTCCCTGCAGGAGGCAATCGCGACGCTGGCCACTAGCAACCTTCGGCAACGACGACAGAGCAAAAGCATGCCGACAGACAGGACGCTCCCTTCACGCATGTCATCCTTGGCACATCGAGCGCTGACCGATGGAACGTGCCAAGATCTTCAGGGTACTTTGACGACTGAAGAATTCGCCCGCGAAGAGCAATATCATCGAGGTCTGGCGGTGAAAGCATTGAATATGGAGCTCGCCGATCCCGAGCGAAGGATGTCCGATTCCGTTCTGGCAACCCTGTTCATCCTATGTCTCTTTCACGCTTGCGATACTGGTGTGGCGCAGTTCAAAACGCAACTCGCAGGTGTGACCAAGCTTCTGGCTCTCCGAATGCGCAGCTCGCCGGTGCTGTCCGATGAGCTGAAGTGGTTCATCCGCGTATTTACCTGGTACGACACGATGGCTGCCACGACCAATGATCGCGAGATACAGCTGCGCGGCACATGCCTGGATATTGCTGCGGTCTCCGACAGCGAATGGGGCCTTGAGAATCTCACCGGCTGTGATGCCAGTCTATTCAAGTACATTGCACAACTCGGTCGCCTGAATCTCCTGAGCCAGAGGCAAGAGGTCAGCACGCCGGCTCTTCCCGAAGTGTTTGTTCCCACAGCATCTCTACCGCCATCGCTACTCTTCGACGCATCGATGGCCAACGGTATTGCAGGCATGAACACCCCCTTCAGCTTTAGCATGCCAGTACAATCGCGGTCCGTTGAGCCAAGCAGCCGACCTTTGTCGCCAGCATTCTGGGCCGAGTGGTTCGCACTCCGGCAGCAACTAGAAGCCTGGCGACTTCCGCCACCACGATGGGAATCGACATCACCCCGTGGTTCGGTCCATATCTCAAGTCCTTCTTCCGCTCAAGCCTACATCTCCCCACCATCCTCGCCATCTACGCAGGATGCTGTCGCGCCTCAGAACATTGATGATGTATTCCACATTTCGGAATCATTTCGCCATTCGGCGATACTCTACAGCGAACGACTAGCCTACCCGGGACTTCCTTCCAGTCATCCTCGCATTCAACACCTAGTGCACCGTGCGATGCACCATATCTCGCTGGTCAAGTCGGATGTATACCTGCTATGGCCGCTCTTCATCACCGGATCGGAGTGCGTACTCGACAGCCATCGCGATACAGTCCGACAGCGCTGCCAAGCTATCTCCCAAGACTCTGGTTTCTTTAACAATCTATCATGTCTTGAGTTGCTGGAGAAGATCTGGGCGCAGGACATGTGCGATACCGACACAAGGTCTGGGCAGTTAGACACCAGAGCGCTTTATGGCTTCGAGATGGCACCGTCTGCGGTAGTCAGCGGTGATTTCTTTATGGGTGGGGTCTCTGTATACCCGGCAACATCCAGTTCGCGGATCCAGGGCTTCCGCTGGCATGAGCTGATGCAAGCTAAACGAGCAGAGGGAGAGTATCTGGTAGTTTGAGCAGATCATCCAGCTTACACACCACCTTGTATATATCCCAAGCGCCAAAGGTCAAGGCGCTTTTGACGATCTTGGACACGACAGAACTTATCTATCAATATTTACGAACATATTTCTGATAACTTCATGTACATACTACGATGGCACATTCACTTCCCATAATGATATTCCAGCAATAACCAAATCACAGGTTTTCTTTATTGACCACAATTATTAACCACCTCGAACATCATCAACTCTTCGAACTAAATTAGTTGGCCAACATGCCTGACGCATCTCAACCCTGACATTGCTAGCCAGCGTGTCACTCGCTCATTTGCGGGGGACCACCACTTGACCTCCACACTTGATGCCTTATTCTGCACTAGACACGCAGCCCAGCAAACTGTCAACACAGTGCAGCGTACATGACACTCTCCTGGTACTCGAGCGTATTGGTCCATTATCAGGATCATGAGGGGTCGTCCTCGTTCTTGTTCTGGAAATCTTGCGGATGCAGATTAGGATGGGTTCCTATTCGTTACGACGACTCCAATTTCGTACATTATCGTTCTGGTCTGTTCACTAAGGGTTTTCCATGTCTATATATGCATTCCACTACTCCGTACAAAGGACTGATAATGACGAGGGGACGTGGAAATACCACAGACTCCTATTTGACTTTGAAGTCAGGCATACTTCGAGACGCCTACAATTTGTTTCCCGATAGGTTTATTGCCCTAATACGGAGTATCAGAATCAGATATGCAAGTTCCCGGGACTCTAAGACGCCACAGATGCTGGCCTGGCGTAAATAGTATCGTTTGAGCCAGAACATATATACCCGAGATACAGATTAACGTAACCACACACAGCATTGTAAATTGCCGTATAGAGGCTTGGTGAAGGAGCTTGCGGCGCTCTGGAAAAGCTGAAGCATTAACCTTCTCTTCGGTCGAAGAGCACCTGGTCCCAGAGAGTACCGTAGTCGCTAACACTGGCGGTCGGCTGGAGCTATCTTCTACTAGAATCGAGCAGGCAGAGAGACGAGACTCTCAAGCCTTGGAGGCGTCTGAGACAGCGGTGGATGCTACGAGTTGAGTAGAGGGGATGACGGACTCGAGATACCGCATCGCTAGAGGAATGTGATCCCAGGTCTATGTAGATATGTGAATGTACTAAGCACCAGTAGATTTGTTCTCATTTGAGCTCTTCTTCCTCCTATCTGGACACTCATGTCTTTCCTCTACCTCATTGCGGGAAATAGAATGGATGCCATCAGCATCAACAGTCGTGTCCGGAGGTGCCAACAAGACTCCAGTTGAGCTTTCGCTAAGTTCTGGTCAAATGAGGCGGCGTACTTGCCAAATAAACAGCCGACTCTTGTCCTGCTCAGAGGATTGTACGGAATTTTCCTAACAGCTGCAACTGCGCAAATACTGAGAGTCAGTACTCGTGCCTATTTGCTGCGTCCCTGCAGGGGACTCGATCGACAGAGATATAGAGTCTACTAGAGTTGCTGGCCGAGTCCGCCGTTAAACTGACCTATATTCCCATCTCGAATGGTAAATGACGCTGTACGCAGAATCGAGGAGCTACTCCTAACGCCGCGTACCAATCGATCAACAGGATCGTTCAGCAAAGTCAAGTGTCATCTGTGTTCAAAGTCGCGGGCTACTGCGACATTTCGGATGCAGACATTTACGCATCCGACTGGTTCTTGCATCATATCAACATGCATGTTGAGCAACTATTCTCTTCTTGAACCTCTGGAACATTGATCCCCTGGTCGACTTTTTATCCAGGGGCGGCTTCTGGGTAGGCAAATACGGATTGCGACACTTCCTCTTCTCGCAGACAGAGTTCATGCAATAATTGCTCGACGACGTCGCCCGCAGAAGGTATGTATCATTCCGTCCACAATTGTAGATGTTCCGGGAGTACACCATCGAAGACATCGCCGTGCCCTACGCAGCCTCAAAACAGGTGATCGGCCACCTTGATGACTCCTTCTGCAAGTACCCGCTGTGGCTTTGTCCCGTGCGGCAGACCACAGCGCATGCAAGGGGCCTCATTGCGTGACAGCGTATGGCCCTATGGGCTTCGAGGCCGAGTACACGGCTACACGCCGGATATGACGATTAGCGTAGGAGTCTGGTGCCGGTTGAAGAAAGTCGTTTCTTGGTTTTGGTTGCCTTCAACTCAATTATCATCTGTCGGCATCGCGCCAGCAGGGATGGCTTATAGGGCCTCCTTGCTTTACCAGTGGCTTGCTTCGCCGTAGGAGTAGTGAAGGATCCCGAGCAACAGACGGCTGCTCTTCTATGTCCGTGCTTTGGAGATAGAATCGGGGTGATAAAGCTGCTCTGCGATACCTGAATGTACTTATCTAGTACTCAGATTCTCATACACTAACAATTCCAAGAGTAAATATCTCGCCTTGACATTTTTTTCTTGAGCATTAAGCCACAAAAAGACTTATCTAGTATCCTAATCCATTCTGAGGTGTTATTGAAACATCAATGCTTTCTAAATCTCACATTCTTAGCACATCGCCTAGGGCATAGGGCAAGGGCAACACGAAAACCCTCGACACACCAACGCGCACCGCCATTCTGGAATTCCAGCAAGCTCATTCCAACGCGCTCTGTTTCAAACACGAGCACTAAACGCTTACAAGAAGAATTCCAAGAACTTACAGCTATCTTACTTACTGACAAAATCAAAACAAGCCTGGCTGAACTGTTCCATAGAATCCATCAGAGCTTGATTGCGGATTTGAGTATGCATGACTGAGGACGGGACTCGTACATCCTGGTACAGCCTGGTACCTTCGATTACATCAATTACAAAGCCCTGTGTAATCATGACAAGGACATGGGCCGTGTGCATAACAGGAGGAGCATACGCTATATCCAGCCACATATTATTGTCCACAGCAGGATTTCAAATATAATACTATTTCTTGGATAGTTATATTAATGTCTCTGATTGTTACCTTGTAACAAGCAAGGGATAGTGAAAATTCTGTCTGTCTGACTTGTAGAAAACTCGCAGTGTTGTATTCCTACAGAGACTGACTCTCTGAAATTACTGTGGTTCAGAGTCTCTGACTACCTACCTATACAGGACGACTGTCATGCACCTCTATCGAAGACTAATGCATGGTACTTGTAAGTCGTCTTGTTATCATACACAGATAAACTCCGAGATGGAGTGTTTGGTTCTCGAGACTGGAACCTGTTGGATCATGGACGAAGCTAAAGTAGTGGAGGTTCCCGGACTCCATAGTAGTACTAGTAAAGTCAAGTTCCTCCGAATGATGACATCCATCTGCACTTGAGCCGTTGGCGCCGACGCTACGAGGTTCTTAGCTTGTCTCGGTCTGACCTGCTACAATAAATGCTTATGAGTTGTTAGTCCGTAGAGAATTCTATTACTCCAACCAAATTTTATGAATTGATGAACAACGTAAGACGACTCGTCTTCAGCACATGGAAACTTAGACGCCCTGTACGACTTTAGAAAGCCTGCTTGAGCCATCCGAGAGAGATTAAGACAAATGGTCTGCCTGGGCTTCAGGGGTCTCGGCCCGGCCTGGATTAATTTCTGGTTCTGGAGTCATCTCAAGTCTCAGGTGATAACAGAGTGGGAGCTGGAAGGATGGTAGAGATGTGTTTTATTGGTGCGCGGAATTGTCGATATCAATAGCGGCCCTATTATTAATTTCTTTTCTTCTTTCGCGGTTCACACATCTTGGCCAGTGACTCTCAGGATTGGAAAATCTTCTAGAAGGACTTTCAATCTCACTGTCGAATAAGCTGGTCGCAAGGCGGCTGAAATCAGCCGTGCCTGTGTAGCGCAAGTGCAACATTTTCAGGTGCAATATTATTCTATATTTCTGGCCGTAGACGACTCACATGTACTGTACTATCTACCTCTATCTATCAATAGCCTGGAGCCGGATAGATCTTTTCTACAACTGAACTGAGTCAACAGTTTTCCTTTTAAAGTTTTTCTCGCTCTTGCTGTTCGTTTTGATCGACTAGATACTAACCAAGTTGCGGTCTGCCCATTTTCGTTGCCGGGTTGCTGCCCAGCTGGTCGCAGCGGTAAAGCCCATCGACCACCTGCTGCCTGTTGCCCAATAACAACTGGTCTTGCTTTGTACAAACTACAAGACTGTAGTCAGTAGTATTCAGGAATAAATGCCATATGGCTCCACTCGAGAAAAAATCCTAGTCTATCAACGATCGAGAAGATAGCCTGCTATACTGCAGAGGTGAACCATGGATGGCACGCGGGAGTATCCCGTACTCCATAGTAAATCCATGGAACAAGCTGTCATGACCCAGTACCTTATACCGAGTATAGACATCGGACATCTTGACATAAGCTGTACACAGTAGTGTATCCGATATTATTTTAGCGTCGCGTTGCACGAGGATGGTTACCATTCCTATATCCCACCTGAGGCTGAGCATACGCATGCTGCATATTACAGACACTTGAGGGCTGATGCCCTGATGCAGCTCCATCGCCACCATCTTCGGCGAGTCTATCTATAAGTAGAATTAAGGATTCAAGCATTCAGCTGTATCCTCTCCAATGGTACAGTGATATAATCAGCAGAGCCACAGTGGCAATAGCAGGCTTGACTCATATGGAGTTGTGTCTCCAGGCTCCAGTGGTAGATGTCTTAAGAAGCACATGAAGATGCCATTCAAATAGTATCATATGAACTGAGAAGAGAAACTATCAACGAAGTAATGAGTCAGAATGACTCTTGTTATGCTGTGCTGATGGACATTCATATAAACTAGTTAGTTGAAGGCCTAACTTCATGCCGACTCCTGTTCTCTTTGCCAACGAATAAATGAGTTGAGGCCTCCAAAATATCGATACGATATACGGTGCCCAACAACGTCAGAATTTGGATGACTCGAACGCCGTGTATGAAAAGGGATGGTGTGACTATATAAGATGACTCGATACTTTAATTTCGGACCATATCAACTCTGTCAGAAGTCATCGCGTAGCTGACTCTAATATAATACTATCGAATCCAGGAATTTGGATATAAAAGCATCAAAAACCGCACAATAAAATAGGCGCCCACCCTTTCCTCAGCCACTGTGGTTGGGCCCAAAAATATGAAGGAGGTTGGGACTTGGATCCAGTCAAGAATTCTGATTTTCATGTCTTGCCTCGCGCCCAATCGTAAAATATCTTTCTTACTCGTTATTTAACTAAAAAAAAAAGGGTCGAAGTACAGTAAGACGAAGATTACAAAGGACATTACAGAGAGATACAGAGGACAGCCCCACCACACCCGCTTATTTGCTCTTAACGCCACGGCCTTAGCCTTGAATCCTACAAAACCAAGCGATATCCCCGTCGAAACCCCCCTTCGCACCAAAAACCAACTTATCCGCCCTATTTGGGTTCATATTCTCACTCCACGTTGTCCTTTCCGGTGACAAAATAAATAACCTCTGACTCTGAGTAGTTCCTGGGTCAGGTGCCGAACTCGAACTCGCCACATAACGGTTTGATATTCTATATCTTGGAATATCACTCACTGAGACTTGTGTGAAGTTCGCCTCCCGGTGACGACGACCGAATATAACCCCTTGGCTCAGCTCAGCGATCGGTCAACCGACGACGCTCAAATGCACGCTCAGCAAACACAATTTCAACCCTCCTCTCCCCTGCAAACCGTACCGCGGTGACGGTCCTCATCTTTAAGTCTTGCGGTGTTTGCTATCTCGTTTCATCACCGGCGTCGATCGGCTTGCTTCGAACGATATCCTGTACAATATACTCTGGGTTGTTTTGTTTCAGTCCTCTGTTGCTGTTTCTCTGATCGCAAGTCTCTTTTTCTGTTTGCTTTGAAATCACTATTTACAAGCGTTTATATCCCTTCGTGGTCACGATTTCCATGCTCTGGCGATAATGTATCACTACGCTACACCACCGCCTGGGTGGTCCTCGTTCGATTACATGAACTCTCCTCCGACCTCTCCACACTACGCCTACTACGCGACACAATTTGCGAATCCCTACGGCTCTCCTCGAGGCACGGCGAAGCGCCACAATCGCAAGGCCAGCTACGCCGCCCCCAAGGAATCGGGAGCATGGCATTCCGGGTACGGCCAGAGCTTCTACGAAGCGATGCCGGAATATGGCACGCCGCCACGCAAGCACGAAAATGTAAGTGCTTTTTCTGGTGGCTATTCATCCTGTCGTCGTCCTCGGGCTAGGTCCAGCACGACAGGCCTGTGGGACAAGACCGGTTATCATTTCTATGAGACACCGTATCCGTCGGCACAACGTCGCTCCTCCATCTTCGTGGATGTGGTCGACGATGTGTTCGATGACCGACCGCCCGTGACGCCGAAGCGGGACAGCCACGCTCAGCCGCGTCGACAGCCGGGGTCGTCTGAACGCAAGACAAGGCCACCCACTGATCCATATTTCTCCTCTCCCCAGGTCCCAGCGTACGACGACTTTGATTCTCCCAAGCGATCGCGGGCGCGCCGCCAGTCCACCTCCACTCGCACCCCGTCCAAGCCCAAGCCATCCGGCACCTCCAAGGCACCACCCAAGGCGACCGAAGAGGACGCCGCCCGTGCTGGAATTCCGCCGGGCTATTCGATCAAGAACTGGGACCCGACCGAGACGCCTATCATTCTGTTGGGGAGTGTTTTCGATGCGAATTCGTTGGGCAAGTGGATCTACGACTGGACCGTTTTCCACCACGGAGCCTCGACCCCGATGGCCGACGTGGCGGGCGACTTGTGGTTGCTTCTGATCAAGCTGGCGGGCAAGGTGAAGCGAGCGGACGAGTGCCTGGATCGAATCAAACGACCCGAGGCGCAGGAGATCGTGGAGGATTTCCTGGAGAGTGGCGAACGCCTGTGGGCGCGGTTCAAGAAGCTGCTGCGCACATGTGAGCAGTTCATGTGGAAGGCAGCCAAGCGGGAGAGTGGTGGCAAGGGCCCCGTCTCGATGGGGCGCAATGCCGGCTGTGAATTCGTCGAGGCGATCTTCGGTCGCGACCGCGAGTTGGAGAACACGGAGAAATTGATGAACAGCATCCGGGTGTGGAACATGCGGTTTGATGCAAACTGCGAAGAGATCCTCCGAAGACCGTCGGCCGCTTAGCCCACGACAGTATTTCCCTATTTGCGTCAACCTGCGTCAACCGGTTTACAAAAGTTTTTGTTTTCATTCGCGTTGTTTCTGCTCTATCTAATAATCAGTGTCGGTTCCCAAGCGCAGGCGACGGCTCTTCTTTCTCGCTTTCTGCCAGATTTACTCTTTTTTTCAACATGTCGGATGCATTTTGAGCGCGTTTGGTTTGGCACTGGATTTGCTCGTTTGCGGTTCCGATACCTCTTTCCTGACTACAAGCGGCATCAAACACCCATATCCCGCTATCAGCGCGAATCATCTCATCAGTTTCTGGCGCCCTTTTTTGCCATCTTTTCTCTGACTCATTCCTGGGACGGGTATGTGCTTTTGCTCTTGTCCGGCGCGGGAGTCGTTTGCATTTCTCTACGCAAGTTGGAGTCTTTGCTTTTTCACTTCACTTCGATGATACCATTTTGCGTTCTCTCTGTCTCGGGCACGGTTGGTTTGATTCATTCCTTACTGCGCATTCTTGGTCTTGCTTTCCTTTGTTTTACACTCTTGTTGCGTCAAGACTCGCGTTATAGACACCAACTACCATCGTACCGATAGACTTGATCACTTGAATTTACCACTTATCCACTTGGCAGGTTTCACGGCAGCATTCTTGTTGCCATCATATACCACATCTTTGAAGTAATCGTCTTAAAAGATACCCGAAGTAGTCTTAGTCTAGTCTTACCCCTCCACAATCCAGATACTACTAACATAGCCTCTAATCTGATGTCATCTGACCGGCCATCCCTAGCAGGCTAGCAGGCCCGTTCATGCGCTAGCCATTGACATGATGTGATGTGATGTAGCCTGCATCATGGCAGTGCATCATCATTCTTAGTGGCAAGTGCTCGCTGGCATGCCCCATTTACCCCTCAGACTTAGCGCCCAAGGTAGTCTACGAGTACGAGTACCCCTCCCAGATCTGCTCTTCTTGCTCCTGCTATGGTTATGGAGCAGACTAGTCTCGCCAGACTGCAGGGTTAGGCAGCGTCGGGCGAGTCCCATCCCCGTTTCCGAGGATGCATGCATGCACGGTTATATGGTGGCATTACTTGTACGCAGTTAGGCTTACGCTTGCCCTGGTTTACACGAGGTGAGTAAGTAACTTACCTAGATGTACCTACCTTAGTAATTTACGAGTATTGATGGATTACCTGGGTAAGTTAAGGGACTGGCCATGTGTTAGCCGTATGCATGTGCATGTGCATTGCAACCACGTGTTTGTGGTGGTGTTCACTGTTTGGCGAGTGAGACTGTAGGATTTTCAGGTACCACGGTGTCTAATATTATCTACGAAGGAGGGTAGGACAGGTATAAGATGATACTGATACTTGAGCTCAGAACCTGAGGGAGGTGACTACAGATTAGTACCTTACTGAGGATGGTGTCTGCAAGTCACTCAATTCTAGTCTACTGTCTACATTCTATATGCATCTATCTATGTCTAGGTATCAAGTATATCTAACGTACATGTACACTCCTCCATGAGACTCAGGATCACAGATTACTTCCCTTCAGCCCTCCAAAACAACCACGCCAGCCCAATCACAAACTTGAACCCAGCCGCCATCCACAACGCAGACTGCATCCCCCCACTACTCCGACTCAACCACCCGCCCGCAATCGCCCCAATAAGCAACATGATCACCCCTCCCGCCCTACGATTGCGCTTCGCATTCGCACTCGGCCCCGCCGCCAGCTTCGGATCAGACGCAACATCAAAGTACACACTCGTCAGCACAACGGCGGGAATCTCATTATAGCCCAGCGCGCGGCTGGACGTGATCGAGCCCGCGGACTGGAACGCCAGCAGTGCAATCGGGATCAGCTCGAGGAAGAGCGGGCCGCCCGTCAGCGCGGCGTCGTCCTCCGTGTGCGGGATCAGATTCGCCTCGATGAGCGCGACCGCGATGACGATTAGGATGGTTTGCACCATGAAGGAGACGAAGAGCGTGCCGCGGCGGCGGGCGCCCGTGCGACGGGTTACATTCGAGAAGATGAACGCGCCGATGAAGAATGAGGCGATGGAGGTGAGGGATTTGAGCCAGCCCCAGGGTTTGCTGGTTGGTTGGCCTGAGGCGCCGAGGCCGAGGAAAATGGTGTTTCCTGTGCTCGTTAGATTTGGGAAGGTGGTGAGGATGAGATGACGGGGTGAGTCATACCCGTCTGCATGGCGAGGAAACAGGACCAGGCATTGTAGGCGCTGCTATCGCAGAGGCCTGTGTTCAGGGCAAGGAGCAGACAAATGAGGTCCGCATAGGTGGGATCGACGGATTGCCTCCAGAACTGAGCCAAGGTCCGTCGTTGTCGTTGTTTTGGGGGTTGTTGCGCGACTGGTTCCCCTTGGGGGTGCGCTTCCAGGTCAGGCGCACCGGCGGTTTTGTCGGCCATTGTCGCGGAGCACAACCAGATGCAGGTTTGAAAGATAAATCTGTAGGCCGACGTGATACCCTCCGTAGCCGGCTGTCAGGGGTCTATATAAACCGTCCGAAGCGATACCGGCGGATCTCGCCGAGTGCGAAAATTTGCGCTGATAAGGAAACAAGAAAACCGGAGAATATCCGACCAGTAAACAAGCCTTTTACTCTCTCCGTACTAGTCTGGTCTGCAGATATGATAAGATCGGCAGTTATTCGCCGGCTGATTCCTAGGCTTGAAGCTATTCATAAAAGGCAGGTCGTGCTTTTCGAAAGCTTCGACTGCGAATATGATCTGTTAATGCTGCAATGTTATTTGTTTGCATTGTCGTCAAGAAGCTGAAGAGGTTGCCAGTAAGACAATGTGGGTAGGGCCCACCTCCCCGCATACATAGGGCTGAGGTTGGGCATATTACGATCGGTAGTTGTCGTCCTCGGGAGAGATTGTTTGTATAGATTTAAGAATGAATGGATATTCATTTGATGTCTAGTTCAAGATGTACGGAGTTTATATTGATTGATGACCTCATTGTGCTGTCAAAGCTCCAAGGATCAGGCAAAAGGCACTTGGATCGCATGACAATCAAACATCAGATGAAAATAGACATTCGAGAATACCCCAGACGAGATCAGCCCGATCTACATGTTATCTAGGCATTTGGGAATAGACTATGTCTCAAAATCTAGGCCAGTCCATCCCTTCGATTCGTCCACATATGGTCGAGAGAGGCGTACATGGAAATGGCACCTGGAGAAGGAGACCAACTTCAGTGACACAACTAGCCTATGGTGCTTCATTGCGAGCAACCCATATTGTGTTCGGCAGAGCTGATTCGACATGCTGCATACTAATATGGTAATGAAAGGAACAAGCCCTGAGGTCCCTTGAAAGTAGCAATATCCCTCAGGATTATATCGCGCAGATGCTCGTCGTAGATTGGCACGCGACTCCAGTCCAATGAAGTCAAATGATATCACTCCTACAACAGCCACTCATGACATTCCTCGTTCGAGAATATCAAAGAATCAGTGGCACAACCGATGGCTGCAAATGGAATGGCCACAAATGATATCTCTGCGGAGAAGCTGATGTTGCTGAGTGTGGGCGTCATCGTCGTGTCATCACCGCCACCTCCCTCGTGTGATCGAATATAACAGAGTCGAATCAGGGGCAACCATTTTGTTCTTCAAACACAATCTGAAATTGAACTTGCACCAGAATAACATTGTATCGGTTGGTGAGTAAGTCCGCCAGCTCACCCACGTCCGAGAACACCTTCAACAAGAGGACTTGGTAAAACGTCTTGCCAGCTGATATTAACTTCTTCAGATCACACAGGTCACATAGTCAAAATGGCAGGATCGAAAACTGAGTCCGCTGTGCGCTTCCCTGAGAGGGACAGCCAAACCCGTCGTCTGCGCAACCAAACCACACAAGACAAGAAGGCTGTAGCTCGGATGCAAGATCAGGGTGCTAGGGCTGAAGCCAGGGTGAAGAGGGCCACTCATGCTGGTGAGCCTGAGTGGACGCCAGTCGAGAACCTCGAGACCACCATGGACGAGGACGGCAACCCAGTGCCTGATCCCTCGTTTACCGACTATGAAAAGATGCGCCAGCACAAGGGTGGCGAAGACGAGGCTGATGAATATGTTGCTGCTAATGCCAACTTTGACGTTTGACCAAGTCGAGGACTCGTCATCAGCTGTGTACATTCCAGTCACTCAAATGAAGGACATGTGAATTGTCGTCAAGGAAGAATGTGTAACTAATTAGGACGTCACATTTGCAGGACGAAGTTGCCTTCTGCATATTGGCGGAGGTGTAAAATATGAAATCAAATCACCGTTATACCTCACCATAGAATAGCCATTCTTCAAGAGTGGTCAGGATCGTAGGTCATAGTTTGAGAACCAAGCCTAGGATGTGTCTTTCAACGGCAGGAGTCTGTTCAAAGCGCGGGTCGACACCAAGGGCTGAGGCTTGTATGGCTGCGCTTACCGGCAAGCTGTACAACTTCATAAGGAACAGAGTTGCTTTCTGCAGTCTTCCGCAACTAGTCGGTTTCTAACAGCATCAATCCACCGATTTCTTGTCTTCGGAATCAATATCCATGAGGAGGTTTCTGACAGTAGCGTGGTGTGGCGGGGCGTGATAGCCTGATTGCTATGGCAACAATGACAGCAGACCGGGAGCTTAGTGCCTCAGGCACCAACCATCCCATTCTGGCAAAATCCAAACGATGCCTGAGAGTATTCAGCTTCATACCACAGGAAGTCCACCTTTGGTGGAATCAACTTGTCATTCCTGATCGCCTTTGCGACTTCAGGGCTTTTTCTTTTGGATCTCATCTCTTATGCTGTTTGCTGCATGTTTCTTTCTTTCAATTTCCATTGCAGAAGCCCCTCTGATTTACCAACTTCTCTGTTTACCCCCATATAGGCAGTCCGGTTGATGAATCCAACATCAAGAGACCAAGAGATCTTGATTTATCCCTGCAATTGAATTGATCTAAAAATTCCTCTTGCGCTGAAGGAAGGCACTGCCAGAGTATTAATCCTACATTTCATCGATCCTCCTCTATTCACGACCGACCACTGCACCTTCACTCTTTCCTTCTTTTGCTGGTACAGCTGTTTGTATGTACCATCGCCTGATTCGCCGCCAACGCGAGCTCATCACTCAGTTTGTACATTTATTAGAGGAACACAGTCAAGACATGGCGCTGGATCCACGCTTCTACCACCATCTCGGACACGGCACCGGACCTGGTTCGCACATCTCCTCCTCATCGTGCGGCGCTTCAGCAATCACAGGTATAACCAGCCCCTCAGCTATGTCGACTTCCGCCTCCGCAGCCACGTTGCGTTCTACGGCCTCTGTTCCGTCGCTTCGCGCCAGAGAAAGCGTCGCCGTCCCGGCTAGACATTCGGATGGCGTCTCGAGTCCAACACCTGGCGGTAATGTCAAAGTCGTAGTCCGTGTGAGGAAATTTTTACCTAGAGGTATGTCGTATTTGGGAGGCACAGGTCCAGGCATGGACGGAATGAGCTAACCTGCCATTGAATGGTAGAAACCGAGCGCAATGCGGAATGTCTAATCGAGATGGATCCTCACACACAAATGACCAAGCTCAAAGCGCCCAGCGTGGACCCAGAGGACGAAGGAAAGCCAAAGTCTCAAGCTCGCGGCAAGATCCTGGAGGATAAGGCGTTTGTGTTTGACAACTCATTTTGGTCCCATGACGATAATGACGAACATTACGCTACCCAGGAGGACGTCTACAATTGTCTCGGCGAGGAATTCCTCGACCACAACTTTGAAGGATACCACACTTGCATATTTGCGTACGGGCAGACGGGTTCCGGGAAGAGTTATACCATGATGGGGACTCCAGATCAACCTGGCTTGATACCTCGGACGTGCGAAGATTTATTCGAGCGTATCGAAAGTGCCGAGTCGCCTGATGTCAGCTACAATGTCCGTGTGTCCTATTTTGAAGTATACAACGAGCATGTTCGCGACCTACTGGTTCCCCGAACAGACCCTCCGCATTACCTCCGCATTCGCGAGTCTCCGTCAGAGGGCCCCTATGTCAAAGATTTAACAGAGGTTACCGTCAGAAACTTCAACGAACTGATGAAGTACATGCGCAAGGGCGACATGTCTCGCACCGTGGCCAGCACCAAGATGAATGACACTTCTTCCAGGTCGCACGCCGTATTCACCATCACCCTGAAGCAGATACACCACGATCTTTCGACAGATGAGACGACTGAGCGCACGGCCCGGATTCGCCTTGTCGATCTTGCAGGATCTGAACGAGCCAAGTCTACTGAAGCTACTGGTCAACGACTCCGGGAAGGGTCCAACATCAACAAGTCGCTCACTACCCTGGGTAGAGTCATTGCAGCTTTGGCGGACCCTAAACATGGGCGTTCTGGAAAGCGCAAAGGAAAGGACGTGGTGCCGTACAGAGACTCGATACTCACTTGGCTGCTCAAGGACAGTCTTGGCGGAAACTCGAAGACCGCAATGATCGCATGCATTTCTCCCTCGGACTACGAGGAAACACTTTCCACCCTTCGCTACGCGGACCAAGCGAAGCGTATCCGCACTCGTGCTCGGGTTAACCAGGACCATGTGTCTGCTGCGGAGCGTGATAAGCAGATTGCAGAAATGGCGGAGACTATCCGAGCCCTTCAGCTCAGCGTGAGTCTGGCCGCTGCTAACAGAAGGGAGACCGAGATTCAGAATGAGCGACTTGAAGTCTACCAGCAAAAGGTAGAAAAGATGCAGAGACTTATGGAAGAGACCAAGATGGTCAGTGAGTGCAAGATTCGGCAACTGCAGACTGAAAATGAAGCGCTTCGCAACCATCTGAAACTCGCACTGGACAGCCTCAAGAATCCCATACCCCTGGTAACAATCGAGAAGCGCAAAAGTGGCTTATCTGCTTTGGGAGAAGAGAGCGGCAACACAGATGACGGGGTCAACGAGAACCGGCCTCAGTCACCGATTTCTGATGCAGGACCAGAGCCCGACCTCATCTGGGAAGATGATGACACGATCCACATCGAGGCAAGTCAGATCAAATCTCAGGAAATGCAGGCCGACATGGAAGACTTGCTGGTGGATTTAAACATGTTCAAACGCAAACTGGCCACCGACCATGAACGATTTCGATTCATACAGAAGCACGAAACTCGCAAAAGACGTCGTGCGCTGGAAGATGTTTTGGCCAATAATCGTTAGGATATGACGCCGGACACAACGTTTTTCAGGGTGGCTTTCTGTGAATTTCAAGAGCAAGCAGGAGTTTTGGACTGGAGTTGCATGGAGTTGGTTGTTATGTGCTTTTGAAGTCGCCACAGGATACTTGACGATCAAATTCAGACCTTGAAACTTCTTTCAAGTCTTTGACAATGATATCTGCTGCCGAAGCATTTGTTGGAGGGCTTCTTGCTTACAGCGTGTGCTCTTTTTGTGATTCTGCAATGAAACGATGGGATGATATTATGCCAGTACGATACACGCGACGAATTGGTTTACGAGATAGTAATGAAGTTAATAATTCATTTTCTGCATACAAACTCCCAAGTATGAATCTAGAAAGCAATCGTACATCGATCTGGATTGCACTGCAGTATCTAAATGCAAGTATGCAGCCTGAATTTTAGGGCTGCCTTAGTCCCAGTCTTGGCTTTTCCCTTTGGGCGCTCTGACTCAACTTTCGACGTGACTTTTGACGCTTTCGATTCCGCCGGACTTCCTCCAACCCCACAATCACCAAGAAAAGTCGCCAATGCCCCTCTCGCTTTCACTATCGCGGTAAATTAATTGAGCCCTGAGATGGCGACTCCTATCAATCCGCCAGTACCTTCATCAACGTCAGAAACAGCCACTACCGCGCCGGCGCAACAACAACCTACCTCAGAAATGCAAGCCCAGCAACAGCAACCGCCCCGCGAGCCCAAAGGAGCGGCAAATGGCGCCTCAAAACCCGCCAAACAAACCCCAAAACCCAAAGAGGACGCGTCCTCAGCCGGTGGAGCCTCGGCGGCCGATGCAGGATCCGAGAAGCTCACACCCGCTGAAGTAAAGAAGAAGGCCAAAGCGGAAAAGGCCGCCCGCAGGGCGAAGGAGAGGGCGGAGAAAGAACAAGCTGGTGGTGCGGGCGGGAAGGATGCTGGTGCTGCGCAGTCGCAGAAGGGACGGGGGCATCTGCCGCGTCGGGGCTCTGCGCAGGCTGCTGGGGGTGTGGAGCAGAAGAAGAAGCAGGAGGATAAGAGTGTGGCTGTTTTTGGACACCTGTATGGGCAGCAGCGGAGGACTACGGTTGCTGGGGCGGGCAAGGAGGTGCATCCTGCTGTGTTGGCTTTGGGGTTGCAGATGAGGGATTATGTGATTTGTGGGAGCAGTGCGCGGTGTGTAGCGACGTTGTTGGCGTTCAAGAGGGTATGTTTTTTTCCCCCTTCTTCTTTGGTTGATTATGCTGATATGTTTCTCCCTAAGGTGATCGAGTCCTACACAACGCCTCATGGTACCTCCTTGGCTCGTCACTTGACTACCCACCTCTCCCACCAGATCACCTATCTTTCCACTTGCCGCCCTCTCTCGATCAGCCAGGGCAATGCAATCCGTGCGCTCAAGCTGCATATTTCCTCGATTGATCCCTCCGTCCCAGAGGCGAATGCCAAGGCGTCGCTAAACGACTTTATCGACAGCTTCATCCGCGAAAAGATCACTGTTGCAGACCAGGTCATTGCGGACAGTGCCGCTCAGAAAATCCAGGATGGCGATGTGATTGTGACATACGCCGGCAGCTCGATTGTCAAGCAGACTCTGCTCACCGCACACAAGCAAGGCAAGAAGTTCCGGGTATCGATCATCGACTCTCGTCCGTTGTTCGAGGGCAAGAACATGGCGCGGACATTGGCCAAGGCGGGTCTCGAGGTTCAGTACTCGCTTGTCAACGGCATCAGCCATGCCATTAAGGACGCTACCAAAGTGTTCCTCGGTGCTCATGCGATGACCAGCAATGGTCGGCTGTACTCACGCGTCGGCACGGCGCTGGTCGCCATGTCTGCCAAGGAGCGCGCCGGTGGTGTGGAAGTCCCCGTCATCGTATGCTGTGAGACGGTCAAGTTCACAGACCGAGTTGCTCTTGACAGTATTGTCGTCAACGAAATCGCCGACGCGGACGAGCTCGTAATGAACGAGCCCTTGAAGCAAGTGACAGGTCTGCCTGACCCGGCTGCCGTTGCTCAACCAGAGCCCAAGAAGGGCGGCAAATCTGCTGCGAACTCCGCTCCTTCCCAGTCTACTGCGGTCACACAAGGCAGTTCTCCTCTGAAAGACTGGAGAGACACCCCCAACCTGCAGCTTTTGAACATCATGTACGATGTGACACCGGCCGAGTATGTTGACATGGTCGTTACAGAAATGGGCAGCCTGCCGCCAAGTGCCGTCCCAATCGTGCACCGGATGAGCACAAATATGTGAATGGTGTGGCTATTTCAAAATCAGAAAGGAAACTGCTCATTGAGTGATGCCACGTCTCTGAATCTGACCTTCTTTCGGGCGCTGTCCTGAGGAAAAAATAATTGGTCATCTGAGTGATCCACATCGCTGTGGCGTTATTTGAAGATGGAGATGACAGCTGCGTCAGTTGGCAGGACTACTGCAAGTGTCTGTTTCGGACCTGCATCCTGCATGGGTTTGTTCTGGGCAAAGGATCTATTGCTTGGGTTTGACTTTTCCATTGTAATGATATTCGGCTATCCATGAAGCTTAGCGGGTCAATCAGAGAAAAGTTATTATACACTTATGCTACAGACCGCGTAATTGGAGACATAATGTCTTGAAGATAGCTGCCTGAGGCAACAGAAGAGAAAGCGAATCAGAAGGCGGTGTGGTGTAACTTCTAGCTCTTATCGCTCATGTCATCGTAGCTCTTTCATGCCACCTCCGTAGCTTACTCCGTGCTCTCGTCTTGCCAAAACAGCTATTCGGGGAATTGATATCCGCGTCGCCATTGGAACTCATCGAATTATCACAGCAAATTATACTCAGATAAAGACTTCTACTTCGATATCCACCGCAATCCAAAATGGTCGGTCCCATCACCACCCACCCCTCAAAACAAACCACCCTAACTAACCCAACCCTCTAGAGCAAAGACTCCTCCCCCACAAACATCCACATGCATCATCCACGACTAGCAGATTACTTCGAGGAGTTCACCCGCCCACACACATCCCAAACAGCCAACATGACGGCCTCCGCATCCGCCTCCCACCTCTACCAGCACGGCTACAGCCACGGCGTCACATACGGCTCCTCCTCGCCGACGCTAGTCCCGTCGTACCTGCCCATCGAAGAGATCTATGTGCTGCCGCAGTACCAGCCGCCCAACCCTGAGGATGAGGATGATGTGGTGCCGGACCAGCATGCGGCGTTTGGGATTACGCGGGCGATGGAGCGGAGGAGGGAGCCTGCTTGGAGGGATTTGGGGTTGGAGGGGTTGGTTGCTGGTGGGGGGAAGGG